>WHVA01000169.1:0-209955 GCA_015179125.1 Gautieria morchelliformis | reverse complement strand
GAATAAGAGCAACGCACCTTTGCTGGCTCCCCGTGAATTCAGAACATCGCGTACTTACTTGGCGGGTGTAGCAACAGGCGGCATATTGGGATAGTGCTGTCAGCTAGTGAGAGAGGACAAGACCACAGGCTTACAGCAGGTCTGAAGTTCCACGCCGTTGTCATGCAACAGAGACAGCTGTTACGGTAGCAGTGCCCGGTGACAGGTGACTCACCCTTCGACTTATGACCATGCACGCCACTCTGGGTGACTTGCTACTAGTTCTGACAGCATACTTTCCAGATGGTCTCTCGTTCAGCGCGTATTCTATCCCTAGCTGCTATTCTGAGCCTGCAGGCCGTGGTCCAACTCAATAGGAAAAAGGCACTTTCTGGGTCAACCACAGGAGACCGGATGGGAGAAGGATTCCAGGAGCTGATCCATGCCGCATTGCATCCAGAGGAATCTCGACTGAGGAGCTAGAGGGGAGCCGCCGGGAGCTGGGGTAACCGCACATGTCAGCGAGGGACTCACACAAATCCTTGCGATTCTGGACTGGACAACTGTCCACATACCAAGTCAACTTGCCTTTTCAGCTTACCCCATCTTGTGTACGGCGCACATCAATTGTGTCTTCTGCCCAGGACCTCGTCCCTTGACATGGCATGAAACTGTCACGATTGTCCCGCTTTTGGGGCGGAATCTGCAATGGGCAAGGCACGCCTGATTGTGGCCGGATGCCGTCAGTGCAGAGCTGTGTATTATGTGGACCATGTGACGCGCCCTCGCACCCCTCATTCCTCGAGCCATGTGCAGCATTTGGAGTATGAAACACCATTTTTGCATTCTCAAAAACGGAGAACATCTGGGTAGACCGGCGTGTTGCACAGTTCCAGGAAGCTGCCATTTTCCGGTTCAAGGCCTCATGGCAGGGCTTTGCCGATGTTCTGAACCAGAGTTTGTTGCGGGATTCCTTGCTCTGCGAGATGCTCAGACACAAATTTGTTGTCGAGCACTTCACCCGGCGTTGGTTGCTGCTCATGGCTGGAGAATGTTTCACATGTGCACCAGATCCCAGTGCAGACAATATGACCAAGGCATTGCTTGGTTTATTGAAGCAACCAAGGCATTGTGCCTGGGTCTCTTAGCCATGTGTGCTTGGACTGTGCACATCAGAAGCGTTCCCGGTCAGAAATGTGGAGGATCCCCAGCTTGGGAGTACGCCTGATGATGCACTGGTGGAGGTGGATGACCCTGGGGCATTGGGAGGGGCCTATGCGGGGGCAGCCCCTGTGGCTGGGCTGCATCTGCCCGGCACCAGCACCAGAGTCACCCAGGTGTGGGTGCGAATGGCTGTCATGGATGGCAAAACATTGACACATTGGGTAAGTGTACGGGCATTGCAACAGGATCTCACTCAGGCTGAGTTTCTTAGATAGTGCAATGACCATTGTCAGGAACCTTTGGTTGACTATAAGTCTGGGCGTTTCTGTCATCTGCATCTTGAGAATGAAAATGTCTGCGGCATCAATACCTGCGGATGACCAATTGATGGGAAGGAGATGTGACATGTGATTTGCCTGCTCATTGGCAATCCACCGAGCATGGAAACAGAGGTTGGACGGCTTCCTTTCAGGGTGTGCGGCGTGGTATTAAGAAGGGTGGTCCTTGGGATCCTGATATCCAGCCAGACCAGGAGGATGCCGAAACCGACTTGGGTCATACCTTTCGTGCACGCCGTACATATTGTGTCCAGACTATTCAATGGGCATGTGGAATGTCCATTGGGTGGGGAAAGTGTTATGAGGTTGAGAGGTCTCTCAGGTCCTGCAATTGGTTAATTTCTGGTTTCCACCTGAGAGCCCCAGACCTGCTTTCATTGTCTATGACAATGCCTGCAAATTGCTTGCACATATTGTTACCCAGAATACCTGTTACGATACGATCCGTCGTAAGGTTGACCGAGGTCGGGACGAAACCCGAGTCAAGGTCCGAGGTTACAGGGCGAGGTTTGGATGGGGAAGTCGGAGAGGGACTTGGCTTCAGCTTATGTGCTGCGCCGACCCTACGCACGAGTCCCAATTTCGGAGGTAAACGAATAAGAGGCGAGGTTCGCTTAAGAGGCGAGGCGTAGAAACTAGCTAGGGATCGAAGGGACACGATAGTTGATTTTCAGACAAGGAGTAGGAATGCATACAAGGGGTTATATACGGACGAGGTGCAAGTCAGGGGCGAACAGATTAGTGGAGGTCAGGGCGGGTCAGGAGACCGAGGTCAGGGCGAGGTAATATACGAATGATGCGTGATGGAGCGGAATCAGTAACTAAGGGGATACGGGCATGGGATCAAGGTCGGATATGAGTTCAAGCTCGGGATCGGGCTCGGGCACGGATAAGTATCATATGTACTCGGGCATGAATATCACAAGGCTCGGGCTCGGAAGAAGGTTCTACCGGTAAGTAGCCGGCCAAAGGCCGGGTCCTTACAGTATCCCCCCTCATGGCCGAGACCCTCGAGGCCGTAATGTGAACAGGGTTCGCCTATCCTTGAATCTAGATCTCGGTCCGATGTTAAGTAGCCGGAAAGGCGAAGCTTAAATCGTAGCCGAGGTTGGATAAAAGGGTGGGTAGGAGGCAGCGAACCCCATTGCCAACTAATATGGTGCGCCCTCAAGCCCTCTTCAGCTCAGCCGTCGACGAGACAGCACAAACAACCGTTCGACCAGACATTCTGTTGCGCGAACGGAGCTCGGCGAGGTTTGCCCGAGGATCGACCCAAGGTTGGCACATTGCCAATTGATGAACGGGGCCATCGACATGCGGCAGCCGTGGCAGGAAGGGCCGATGGAAAAAGGTGAGTACCGTTGTTGGCTGTCATGGACGCTGCTGATTGTCTAGTATAAGCGCATGTTTTTCATACCACCGACTGACTTGTCCCTATACGGGTACAAGCTCGCTGACGGGGGACCCCGCGAGTGGCAGCTCGCGACCAAGGCCGAGGCGAGGTGCGCGCGCTGCGAAGAGCGCGACTATACGTGCCTTCGGGCCGTTAGTCTCGACTTCGGCCTCGCCGACCAGGGTGCTGCGTGTGGTGCAGGACCCGTTCCTTGGGCTGTAGCATCGCCCAAGGTCGCCGCAGCAAGGCAACCCCAGGAAAGGGTCAGGCGGGTACGCGAGCAAGAAGCGAGCGAGGAGCGAGGAGGCCGAGGATGGACCGAGGCCGAGGAAAGGGCCAAGGTTCGGACGAGGTTGCAGAGGACAACGACTCGAGCGATTGGGTCGAGGAACCTTGAGACGAGGGTGGAGAGGATGGAAGCGAGGCTGAGCGAGGGAAGGGTAAGGAGACTGAAGGGGCGAGGCAGAATGAGTGGGAAAGGAGAACCGAGGTGGGAGGAAACCGAGGTGGAGGTCGGAGGGCGAAAAAGGACAAGAAGACGAAAAGATCGGAGCGAGTGCGGAGATGAGGGAGTTGATAGCGGCGGTGAGGGATGTGGGCAGAAAGTTGGCGAGGTTGGGGAGAGGGTGTGCGAGTTGCTAGGGGAGTTTAGGGCTGCGAATGACAGGATGAACAGGGCGGATGTGGAGTTCATGAGGATAAGGAGGAGGCGGAATTATTTGAAGCGGATGCAGGGGGCGAGGGACTTGGCGATTATGGGGACATGGGGGTCTGGTGGAGCGAAGTAGTAGCAGTAATGAGGAGGAGTCAGGCGAGGGAGCGAGGAGAGCGAGGGAGAGGATATGAGGATGGTGGAATAACTAGTAAATGGAATAATAGACTTTTCTTGGATTTTATCGATTTTGTTTTGAAGGGTTTTTGTCATCTAACTACCGGGGTCATGGGGATTAACAGGGAAAACGATCATAGAGCAGTCAAGGGCCGGGCTTGCCCGGGTAAGAGTCATGGAAATCCGTGACCAGCTCCGAGGCATGATCAAGCTCGGAAGCGAGGATCCACGAGGTTTCTTCGTCGGTACCTTCGTAACCAGTCCACCTAACAAGGTAGAGTAATTTGCAGCTCTTGCGTCTATTATCGATCTTCGAGTCGAGGATTTCGGAAACCTCGAACTCGGGTTCGCCGTCGATAACGACTGGGGGCGGAGGCGGCTGAACTCGGTTTGGTATGGTGTTGGCGAGGCTGGTTCGAGCATAGATACGTGGAAGACCGGATGGACTGAATGCATGTGTTCTGGAAGTCGAAGGGTGAAGGAGTGAGTACCCGCTCGGGAAATGATCTCAAAAGGACCCAAGAACTTCTCGGCGAGCTTCTTGGTAGGCCGAGTTGTTCGAAAGTACTGTGCCTTCACAAAGGCGAGGGATCCTACTTGGAAATCAGGAGCGGGCTTGCGACGAACATCGGCCGAGGCTTGGTAAGTTTTCTGAGCCTCGAGGATGGCGTGGCGAAGTTCTTGGTGAAGCTCGTCCAGGTCAACCACGAAGTCTCGGGCTCGTGCCGAGGCGAGGTCGCGCTCGGGGTGAACTGCGAGGTTCGGATGGTAGCCTTTATTGGCAAAGAATGGGGAGACGCCGGTGGTTGCGCTAGGCGCGTTGTTGTAGGCGAACTCGGCTAGGGGAAGGAGCGAAGCCCAATTGGACTGCTGATAGTTGCAATAGATCCTGAGGTACTGTTCCAAAGTTTGGTTAGCACGCTCGGTCTGACCGTCACCCTCGGGATGATATCCCGAGGTGAAATGCAACCGCATGTCCAAAGCTTTCCCTAGGGAACGCCAGAAGTGCGAAACAAACTCGGAACCCCTGTCCGAGGTGACGTGCGAGGGGACTCCATGCTTTGAAAAGACATGAAGAACGAAGAGGTGAGCGAGCTCTTGCGAGGTTATCTTGTCTGTGGTTGGAATGAAGATAACCTGCTTAGTGAAGCGGTCAACAATCACTAGGATGGAGGTGAACTCGGATGAAGGGGGGAGTTGCTCAATGAAATCCATAGAGATGGAATTCCAAGGTTTCTCGGGAACAGGAAGTTGCTTGAGGAGACCATAGGGTTTGTGACGTTGTGGCTTGCTTCGCATACAAGTGGTACACGTCTTGCAATAATCCTTGACAAAGGATCTAATCCCTGGCCAAGTATAGTCTCGTCGGATCAGCTCCAAGGTCTTGTTGACCCCGAAGTGTCCCGAGAGGATGTGATCGTGCTTGTATTGCAGGATGCGAAGTCGAAGGTCTTGGGCCCCTGGAACATAGGTTCGGTTGTCAAGCTTGAGGAAACCCTCGGGGTCTGTGGTCCACCTCGGGTCATTAACCAAGCCGAGGTGCGACTTGGCTATGGGGTCCGAGGGGAGGTTCGCTAGTATGTCAGCTCGGATCTGCTCGGTATCAAGCAGTGAAGCGGCTCGGAGCACGATGGGAGCGAGGTTAGTAGCTCTAAGGGACGATGCCAGCTGGTGCTGAGTAAACACTGGCCGTAGGTTCTGCGGGTTTATGGTGGCATAGTCGCTATTCCCCTCTTTAAGGTAGACGTCCCATCGTCTAGTGAGAGAGTCAGGCTTCGTTCCGAGGCGACCTGGTCGGAAGCGTATGGCGAGGTTGAACTGGGAAAGGTATTCCGACCACCGAGCTTGTCGACGGGTCAAGAGCTTCGTAGTTGAAAAGTATTCGAGGTTCTTGTGATCGGTGATAACGTCAACTGGTTCGCCTGAGCCCTCTAGGTAGTGTCGCCAGCGTTGAAAGGCTTCAAAAATGGCGAGGAGCTCCTTGTCGTGAACATCATAGTTGAGCTCGGTAGAGGTGAATGTGCGGGAGTGGAAAGCGATGGGATGAAGTTCGCCTTCCGAGGTTTGTAGAGATAAGATTGCCGCTAAGGCATAATCTGATGCATCAGTCTCTACGATCAGTGGAAGGTCAGGAATCCAGTGAGTAAGGATAGGAGCGGTAGTGAACGCCCTCTTCAACAGGTTGAAAGCCCGTCGACAATCCTCGGAAAAATTCCAAGGGGTACCCTTGCGGGTAAGTCGGGTGAGAGGAATGGTGATGTCGGAGTAGTTGTGAATGAAACGTCGGTAGAAGTTGGCGAAGCCGAGGAAGGATTGGATGTCGCGAACTTTGCGAGGTTCAGGCCAGTCTTGAATGACCTTTACCTTGTCATCCGCCATAGTGAGGCCCTCGGGGAGAGTATGTAGCCGAGGAATTCAACCGAGTTGCGATGAAACTCGCATTTGTCTTCTTTGGCGAAGAGGTTGTTGAGTCGTAGTCGTCGCAAGACTTCCTTGACATGTTCAACATGTTTGGAGGGGTCACTGGAGTAGATTAGAATGTCATCCAAGTATACCACCACACAAACGTCCAAAAGGTCGGCGAACACCTCGTTCATGAATCTCTGGAAGGCAGCAGGGCCATTAGTGAGACCAAATGGCATAACCAACCATTCAAAAGACCCATAGCGAGTCCTGAAGGCGGTCTTCCATTCGTCACCCTCGGCCACCCGTACGAGGTGGTAAGCGTGACGAAGGTCAATTTTCGTATAGATGCGAGCATTCTTTGGAGCATCAAGTAAGTCAGCAATCAATGGCAATGGATACCGATCTTTTTTTGAGATTTTGTTCAAACCTCGGAAGTCGACACACAACCGAAGTGAGCCATCTTTTTTGCGAACGAACAATACCGGTGCACCATGAGGCGAGCGTGAAGGTCGGATGAAACCGATGTTTAAATGCTCGTCGATGAACTCGCGAAGTGCTTTGAGTTCGGAAGCTGAGAGAGAGTAGATGGGACCGATTGGTGGCGAGGTCCCTTCTTCGAGGTTGATTTTGATATCGTGAGGTCGGTGGGGAGCTAGAGTGTCAGCGCGTGCTTTGCTGAACACATCTGGAAATTCGTGGTATTCTTCAGGAACATGTTTCTTAATGTTCTCAGGAAGCTCGGAAGAGCTTCCTCCCGATGTTGCCCCTCTGGCGAGGAGCTCAGGGAAGCCAAATTGAGCTGAAACACTTCGGACCCTTCCAATCTAGATGCGCGCATGAAAGCGGGTGCATTGATTAGGGAAACGAGGGGTGCTTGCAACTTCGGAAGCGAGGTCGGAGGCGGGGGCGAAGATGCCGTAGGCGAGGTCGAAGTCGTAGCCGAAGCTGAGCGGGCTGACGTCGCCGGGGTCGCTGGAGTCGTTGTTAGGTCGATGGTCTTGAAAGTAATACTGCCCAATACCCAGTCAATCGACGGATTGTAGCGGGTGAGCCAGTTGTGGCCAAGTACCATCGAGCAACTTGAGTCGAGCGAGGTTACGTAGAAGGTAACCCATTGTTGTTCGCCGGTCGGAAAGCAAATGCAGAGATCTAGAGCTTGGGTAATGGTAGTGTTAGTACTACCGTCAAATAGTTTCAAGGGTATAGGAGAGACAGGATAAGCAGGCATGGAGTACTTCTGGACAAATCTGGATTCAATAAAACAGTCTGAGGACCCGCAGTCAACTAATGCAACAAAAGCGACGTTGGGCAGCGAAGGCGAGGTTAGATCTACATTAAGGGAATCTTTGGACAATGAATGAGAAGCGGCGCTGAGTCTGAGCACACGGGTGAGGTTACCGCAATCCTCGGATCGTGTGGTTCCGAGGTTGCTACCTATTTTTTCACCTCCGTAATGGAGGCTGAAGTCCCCTCGTTAGGGGTCTTCGTTGCCCGACCTTTAGAACCGCTACTATTGGTAGACTTGTTCTTCGGGCAGTCCTTGACGACGTGACCTTTGGTGCCGCAAAGCAGACAAAGGCCTTGGTCGACCCGACGTTGGCGCTCCTCGGGAAGCAGTTTGCCATCCTTCCCGAGTTTGCTCGAAATGTCGGGCTGGCTCTTGTTGTTCGAAGAGTTGTTGTTGTTGGAACCCTTGCCGCTGTTGTTAGTCTTGTTGCGGTTCTTATTGTTATTGGAACCACTGGAAGACTGGTGGTTGTTAGTGGCATGGCTACTGGACTGATTAGTGGTGCGTGCAGGCTGGGAGCTACGACCATTGATCATGGCGTCGTATTCCTTTCGCTCCCAGTAACGGCTATCGCATTCCAGCGCGAAGTTCCTAAGCTCGGCGAGGCTGCGGAATCGAGGGAAGTGAAGTAAGTCGTCCTTGATCCGTTTGGCCAAGCCCTTGTAGGCAAAGTGTCGGAGGGCCGCGTCGTTCCACTGAGTCCGAGTCGAAGCTCGGGCGAATTCGATAAAGAATCGCGCGGCCTTGTGGTGCTCTTTCATAACGATCTTCTCGAGGTCAATCTCGGCTTGGGCCGCGTTGTCGTATGGGCCGAAGTTAAGCTCGAGCTCGGCCTTGAAGCTGTCCCAGTCCTCGAGCCAATCTGGCTCGGGTTGGACTTCGCCGAGGATCGCCGGCTCGAAATATTGCAGAGCCGAGCCGGACAGGTAAGAAATAGCATACTGCACCTTTGAGGCCCCAGTCTTGAACGCGGTGGGGCGATCTCTGAAGTTGAGTACACATTGAAGGAAGAAAGTGCGAAGCTTGGCTTGGTCAGTACCGTCATAACTATCCGGTTCCTTGACCTTGGCTCGTGCTTCGGATTCGCGAGGTTTCGCGAGTTTGATGAACACTCGACGCATAAGCTCGTTGTCCTCGAGGTCACCGAGGTCCTCGGGCGGAAGGTTGGGGAGGTCCCGATCGTTGTCAGAACTTCTAGAGCCATCACCTGGATCACCTGAAGGGTCACCGAGGTTAGCCCTACCTTTGCCTTTGTTACTAGGCTCGGCGGGGTCTGCGAGGGGTATCCCCGGGGACGGGGGTGAGTCATCGGGGGCTTCCGAGAAACGTCGCTGTTCTGAGATACCCCGAAGGGTGCGAGAACGAGTTATCATGGACATCGTGAAAAAAGGGATACGTAGGGTGTAAGCAGTCTGAAAATACTGTTACTGTTACGTTACGATCCGTCGTAAGGTTGGCCGAGGTCGGGAACGAAACCCGAGGCAAGGTCCGAGGTTACGGGGCGAGGTTTGGATGGGGAAGTCGGAGAGGGACTTGGCTTCAGCTTATGTGCTGCGCCGACCCTACGCACGAGTCCCAATTTCGGAGGTAAACGAATAAGAGGCGAGGTTCTGGCTTAAGAGGCGAGGCGTAGAAACTAGCTAGGGATCGAAGGGACACGATAGTTGATTTTCAGACTGAGGAGTAGGAATGCATACAAGGGGTTTATATACGGACGAGGTGCAAGTCAGGGGCGAACGGATTAGTGGAGGTCAGGGCGAGGTCAGGAGACTGGGGTCAGGGCGAGGTAATATACGAATGATGCGTGATGGAGCGGAATCAGTAACTAAGGGGATACGGGCATGGGATCAAGGTCGGATATGAGTTCAAGCTCGGGATCGGGCTCGGGCACGGATAAGTATCATATGTACTCGGGCATGAATATCACAAGGCTCGGGCTCGGAAGAAGGTTCTACCGGTAAGTAGCCGGCCAAAGGCCGGGTCCTTACACTAACCACGGAACGTCAGACATGCCGGAGACTTTTACCGGGGAAGATTGGCACGCAGACTTCCCTGGAGGTATGTCAGGAGTATGGTACGTCTATTCATAATCTAGTCTTGCTAACAGAGCGTTCTTAAGGTCCTCTCGTTTAACTTTTCCTTCCAACAGAGCTACCTCCCGAGTTGCCTTCTGTACCTCTGCCAGAGCCGCTTCTCCACCCATCCCTATAACACTCTCCTCCTCTATAATTCGTAGTCCCTCACGAAAGAAATCATCGCTTGTGATGTCTGTGCCTGCCTCATGTGACATAGCATACGTATGAACTGCAATACACGCAGTAATCCAAAATGTGGCGATACCCAATTGGTGAACCTGGTTTATTTGTACACGAAGGCCTCGCAGGGAGCCGAACCGCCCTTTGATGAATCCAACGCAGTGCTCAGACTTCACGCGTACTCGAGAAACCCAGTAATTGAACCGTGCATTCTCTGGGGTATCCTTCTCAGGTCTAAAGAGCACTTGTAAGGTACAGCTTAGAGATTGAGCTGGTAGCTTACTTCTTGTACGGCGTGCATAGCCACTTCTGCAATGGATATGCAGAGTCCGCCCATATCCACTCACCTTCCTGCAATAATGTAGCATGCTCCTTCGGTAAGCGAGTCTCGTTCCAGGCACGAGCATCGTGCTGACTTCCTGGTAATCCAACACCATAGTCAATGATGCGGAGGTCAGGGGTAGAGATGAGCTAGAGTAGCAGTTAGCTATACACCTATTTATTTATGAGAGAACTTGCCTGCACGTTCATTGAGTAATTGCTCTTCCTATCGTACCATGTATTTCCGTAGAACCCTGGTCGCTGGAATAAGGGCACTAGCGTACCATCAACCATCAACCAGCCGTCACGCCACTCAGGGCCTGAAGCTTCCTCAACCCACTGCTTTGCTCTCTCCCTCTCTTCATCAGTTGGCCACTTTACAGCTACACGGCGGAATTCAGGGCGGCATAGAGCCTTGATTACACGGCGTGTGCTTCGGTCGACAGTCCCAAAACCCCAACCGGCCCACAGAGCGACCTCCTGCATACTCACTGCATTCCCAAAGTGGCCAAAGCGATAAAGTGCTACGGCAAGCTGATATGCAACGGGGAGCTGGGCGTTGTGAGAGTTGTTATGGAATACGGTGTCACCTTGTATCCTTTCAACGATGGCATCGAACGTCTGAGGCCAAACCCGCAAGTATTGTCGAAATATCTCGGGCCGGCTATATCTGTAGTCGGAGAGGGTGGTCATAAGGAGCGACATCGGCTTGTTGACTTTAACCCGGGAGTGAAGGTATCGTCTGGAGTGGAGGTCGGCCATCATCTCAAGAACCTCATCTGACTCTAACCGCAATTCCATGTTTTCATCTGAACTTGCACCAGTCTCAGAATCAGTAGTGTCTTCAAGGTAGACATCTAGCTCAGCATCTTCCTCAAGAAGGAGCTCCAACATAAGACACTGAAGGAGGGCATCGTTGAGCTCCATCCTATCAGTCTTTGTCATGGCGTTGGCAGCAGAGAACAAGAAGCTAGAGCCGCTCTGGCCGGTGACGGCCGGTGACGGCAGGAGCAACAAAAGCCCCATCGAAATCATATCAAAATGTGAGTTCAAAACTAGCTTATCACAGTTAAAACCAGTTTTCGGGGCTTTGTCGGAGCTTTATAAATGTTTCAAATCCTCGTCCAAATCCGCTCCAAATCCCCATCAAAACCGCTACTGTGATAGGCCCTAATGGTACGTTCGTCTCATTTAGTGTCGTGACCAAAACACAAGTCACAAAATATTATGATTGTGTGTCGGGACGCCAGGTGACCGTAATAATCCCTCTTCCAAACGGAAAACCGGCCAAAGAAGCGTCCCTATAATACTCTGAGAAAGCACGGGGATGAGAGACTGACGAATGATAAGTCCAGCCTAACATGTGCCAGGTAAAACCGTGTTCTGGCATCCGTTGAGAAAGAAAAGTTTAGGCGCTGATAGCGAAAGAACGATCCCCCAGCTTGGTGTTCTCCGACACATTTGCACATCCCTGGATGTTAATTATATATGTACAGGTGTGAGGAATTAACCTGCCAACGACATCAGCATATAGACTACCATTTGGTGAGAGAAATGCACACACTTCGAACAGTGGATCCTGTTCTCCAGCATAACGACTCAGAGGTGCAAATATTTCGCGCCGCGACAAGCTCCAGCCTGAGGCTGATCAATATTCAATCCTTACTATTTGTAGAGATATCCAGGAGGGGACCACTGGTCGTCCACAACTGGTGAGTGGTGACAACGAAACTTCTACATCGTGGATTGATTTCAAGACTATGGTCTGGCCTTGTAAATCCCTAGGGTACACAGAACAGAGATCTACAACCTATATATGTTATGAGCTGAAGAGTAGCTGACAGGCTGTAGCTAGATCTTGTTATGCGAGCACCGTGACGATCGTCGATCGGTGTTCGCCAGAGGGTCGGCGCTGATAATGCCTGTCACGCTGGTGGAGGACTTGGTGCCCATAATCCTCGACCTGACCTATTGGACAAATACCGAGCTTACTATATTGTCCCTCGTTTCTTCTGCTTGGCTACATTCGGTTCGCAGACGCCTTTACAGACATCCAACTATCACCTCCGTGAACCAATGTCGCTATCTCGTACGGACATTGAAATCAGTCGAGGCTTTGCAATGTCTGGTCAAAGGGATCAATCTATGGCTGGGTGTATTCACCCTGTTCTCTAGAGATTTTGTTTCAATTCGTTTTGTGCTTGGTTTGGAGGGGTTAGATTGCGTATCCTTTGTTTCGTCCACCGCGGCTTCTCTGATGAAGAGGGTTGCACGCCCCGAATCAATCCGACGTATCATCATACTTCCAACACCACGTGAATCCCGACGTCGGATGGATAGGTTCGATTTGCCATTTCACCCTGCTATAGTCGAGTGGCATCCCAAGGTGGCTGAAAAGTTCATCTTTTTGAAGAAACTCGCGATTTCGGGAGCCGAACTACGCATTACACCATCACCACATGCAACCCCAAACGAATTCCACTTGTCTCATTTTATCATATCCCAGTGCAATATCATCCACGGCTCACTCCCGCAGCTTCTTAGCCCCGCGTCATGGTCTCACCTACGTAATCTCACCATTATCACGGACAGCGGTTTCGCCCCTCACCTATACGGCATTTCGACAATACTCTCATATTGCAGAAGAGTGTTGCAATGCTTCCACCTGGAATATCGGAGGACTATTGTGGCAAACAGCTTTATCCCTCTTGACGGGCTGTTTCAAGATGCACTAGAAGGGCAGGTGATCCTTGTGTCACTGCGAAGGTTACATCTGGTAGACGTGGTTAGCCCGGAAGGTCACACGACTCTCCAAAAAATTGGCCAACGGTGTCCACACTTGGAAGTGTTCAAGATAACTGGTCGTCATTGGCCCTCCTTTATGCTACGTGCACTGGCATGGCCGGTCGACATCTCAGCCGCACGTCTTATTTTTCCACGATTGACATTGCTGGAGGGGCCTGGTGGAGTTTACCGAGTCGACGGAGAGGATCTGGCGTCGAATTTTGCGGCGGCTGATTGTGATGAAGAATGGTAAAGTCAATCCCACTCTTCATGTCGTTTTACGGATGGGGTTTATTTTCAACCGTAGGCAACGCGATGTTCCAGGTGTAGAATATTGCAGTATGTCATCGCCTCTTCTGTCTACACTTGAAGCCTTTGCGTGACTTACTGCTCAGATACGGGACCGAGGGGGAGTGCAGTACGAGTCCAGAGGTCGTGACGAGAAACTCGCGATCCGACGCAATAATCGCTCTCTGGAATATTCCCATCCTTGGCAATTTGGTAAGTCGACCTGGAGTGGCTTCGCAGCCACTCGTTACACTCATGTAATAACTAGCCTTCGCTTTTTGACAGACTGTTGCGTTCCTTATGTGGCATAACATTCCCGGCATTCTGTTCGTTAAGCCGCTGATCGTACCGAGAGAGCCTGGAGTGTATCTTGCGCCATTAATATGGCGACTGTTTGTGTATAGCTATCGTGAAATTCAGCACGCTGGTCGGCTCGGTTACGTACCAGGATACTTTCGTTAGATGCTTGAAAGAGTGCACTGGGTCGCAGAACGCAGATCTAATGGTCGGTCATTTACCCACCAGACATGGTTGACATGGTTTACCAGTAGATTGGTCCCGAATATGACTGCCGCCAGCGACTCCCGCGCGAGTTTAGTCGATACCCGAAGTATGCGCAATACAAATATGGAATCAG
Organism: Gautieria morchelliformis; assembly: GCA_015179125.1. Lineage (NCBI taxonomy): Eukaryota > Fungi > Basidiomycota > Agaricomycetes > Gomphales > Gomphaceae > Gautieria > Gautieria morchelliformis. Next base: position 196,273 of record WHVA01000169.1, on the reverse strand, counting down.
ATGCAACTACTCTAGCTACGTGTCCGCATTTATGCTTATGGTCACATCGCTCCAGTCCTCAAGCAACTTCAAGGTGGCCTCACACTTCGCCCTCACGTCCCTCACCGCATCGCTTCCCAAAAACAACGTTCCAGTCCATGGCCTTCCTCGGGCAACGCCCTCCCCTTTCACAACATCCAAAATCACCGCGGCAGCTTTCTTTGGATCCCCCGTCTGCGTGCCATTCGTGTTATCGAGGTACTTTCGTACGCCAGAGTGGATATGCTCATACTCTGGGATGTCGCCTGAAATATAATGGACATGATCGATGTTCTTCGTGCGAAGTCCACCTGGCACGACATTAAGTACTCTGATGTTCAGCGGTCTGAGTTCCTCAGTAAGAGTTTCTGTAATCGCTGGCGTAGCCATGCCGAAGGTCACAGTCTCAGCAATTGCCAACAGGAAAGCGGAGGTACACCCTACAGTGTATGGCCGCCTTAGAACTCCCATATATCGCTACTCGTTATCTCAATTGTAGATACATTATTTCACGATGAGACGGCTCACAATTTGTCTGTAACGGGGGTCAAGTCAACGTGAATGGGTATATCTGGATAGAGCGGCTCACGAACCGGGAAGGTTGTACGCCAGCCAGACCGGCTACCCACAAAGACAACGGTGCCACTCCGACGTGCTCTCATGTACGGAAGAAATGCATTCGTAACATTGATACTTCCATATACATTGGTCTTGAACATCTCCATAAATCCCTCGACTCTGTGCACAAAGATGAACGAGGTATGGGTGAGGTAATTCGACATGATGCTGGCATAAACTAGCCTAGACTCTTCGACAGTTCCTATCACTGAATATCCAGCATTGTTAACGAGGACGTCTACACGACCCCAGACAGCAACGGCCTGCTTTGCTTTCGCAGAGATCGCTTCAAACGTATCCTTAATGTCCAGCTGAAGAAAGCTAAAAGTTTCTGGGTAAGTTTTCTGTAGAGGCAAAAGCGTCCCATTGGATCTAGCAGATGCAACGACACGATCTCCGCGAGCGAGAATGGCGAGGGTTAGCTCGTGGCCGAGACCAGCCGAAGACCCTGACCAATTGGTTACTGGTGTTCCTTGACTTGCAAGTCCGGGATCGGTTGTACAAACCAGTAATGACCCATACAAGCGGGGAGGGCACAGAATCCATGCTGTGGATGCGTACTCCAGACGATATAAGGTCTTGGAGACAAAGAGACTCTGGCACTGGGAACTGGGTTATTGCACGTCACGTGATCTTGTAGAAATGTCCGCTTACTAATGGCCAAGCCCCACGGCCAAGGCCCCAGCGCCCGGCGATTTCTCAAAGTTTGCGCCGTTCGGGGACTTCTTTGCTGCCACACGTAACAGTGTCATAGGTGCAGTACTAAACGAATATACTTCTGACCTCACGCGCCGGTCCGGTAATCAGCCGAAAGCCTTTGTATTTTCTGTACTGTATTTATGAGCGGGTTGTTGTCTAGTCGCTTCCAGCTTGAATGGCGTATCCTGTTTTCCTACCATCCTCAGACGAACGTCTCCTCACGTTGACGCATCGTAAGTAGTTCTTGACCGTGAGAGGCGCTATTGACAGGCGTACAGCATTGCCTCATTTGTGGCAAGTTGAATTACACAACGGTTTATTGGCTCACCCTCGTGGGTATGCTTTCGCTAAAGTACGCGGACAGGCCCCGATAGTCGGCTCACCTCTCATCTCCTTCGCAATGCTTTTCTACCTGCTCTCGATCGAGTTGAGCTGGAATGGCGGAGTGCATGGAAAGCTGCTCAAGAAAAGGGGGACGTGGAAGCAGGAAAGGGCGCTGTCGTCATAACAGGAAATTTGAAGCAGAACAAGTTTTTCAGTAATGGTAAGCCGTCCATTCGTCGAAGCGGAAAACCTGCCCTTTGAACGTGCATTAGGACTCGATTTGAAGGCAGCTATGGCCGAAACTGGGTTCTTTCTTAGTAAGCTATCGTTGTTTGGTGGTTGAGAGTATGGCATCGTGATCTTTTCAACCAGACACCTTCCATCCCTTCTTAGTGCGTCTGGTGACTTTCCCCAGTGAGCATGTCTATCCGATAAGTCTTTCGCGAGTGGGAATTTATAGTTTGGCAGTTCCCCTGGTGGCTGCCATCAATGGTCACGCTTTTGCGGGCGGGTGGATTCTGGGGACCGCTTGTGACTACAGAGTCATGTCTTCCGGAAAATGCTGGGCCTCAATGAATGAGGTATTGTCAACTCTATGCTGCTACCCCTGGCCTTACTCATGAAACGAAGGTTCACTTAGGATCCGATTTTCCGCATGCTATCATGATATTTCTTCGCTCCAAATTTCGGAATCCTGTTGTCTTGCGTAAAATGCTCCTAGAGGGTCATCGATGGACACCACAAGAATTATTGGCCCAGCGCCTGGTAGATGAGCTCGTCGAGGGAGGAAGTGCAGCTGTACTCGAGCGGGCATTAGCGGTAGCCGATAAACGAAGCAGCGATGCGAAGACAGGCTATTATGGATTGATCAAGGTATCATTGGCACTTCTTCTAGCCAGGACTTCAAAGTCATCATTTATTTCAGAAGGGCATTAATCGAGATGTCCTGGAGGCAGCGCGACTTGACCCGCGGCTCATCTCGGCCAAAGAGGACCACGAGGTGTTTAATGCTCGACTTTGAAATATTTTTTGCTGTAGGTTCTGTGGAAGACTCGCATAATGATCTTGACGTGTGAACATTACCAAGAACATCACAAGCATGTTTTTTTTTTCTTTTAAAATCCATTTATATCTTTGGGTGCACGGCCCTATGTAAGATAATACACGTCTGTTATATATTCGCTGGAGAGCGGTGGATGCTAGTCAACGACGGGGCGGTCTCAGAGCCTCTTACGCAAAGTATGTGAGGTGGTGGTGGGGTTTATAATGGCTGGACTAACTTTCTCCTGTCCGGTCTCTGTTTCAGGCGCTCTGAAGCGGCCCGCAGCATCTACGTGGGCTGGGCCTCTCATGGGATAGTGGAATACTGTTTCCTTGTTCCGTTGGCATATTGGGCATGTAGGTGTTTCCCACTTTCCTATTCTATGCAGGTGCGCATTCAGGGGAGCATGGCCGGTGCGCAGTTGCACCTGAAGACAAATAGAACGAATTCCCAGCGTTGAAAGTACTACTAGTGAGTATTGTACACTACCTGAAGACAAATAGAATGAACTATTTTGTTAGGCACTGATTCTCGTAGAGCTAACTATGCTACTTACTTCCCAGTGTCGAAGACAAGACACTGGGAAGTATTGTAGCCTATACTTTTCACTACACATACATATAACTTGTTTCAGTGAATACACAGACCTCCCCTTCTGGCGCCGAGCCGAGCCGAGCTACTCGACGCTCGTTCTCTTACAGCACCATTATGCTGGCGTAGGCCGCGTGGCCTAAGGGAGGCTACCATGATCATGGGAAGTGGGGTCAATCTCACTGTGCCTAATGTAGCGTGGTGATTTTTGGAGTATCTCCGTGTTCTCTGGAGCCCTCCTGGTTGCAGTTGTCTTTAGCGCCGCTGTGCTGACTGGTAGGGGGAGCCGTAAGATGGTTGGGATGTCACCGCTCGCGCTGCCGTCTCCACGCGCCGCCTTCTTCGCCGCTGCGTCCGCAGCCTCGTTGCCGGCTATTCTCCAGTGTCCCGGCAGCCAGTGGAATTGGAGGTCTAACATTGGGTGTTGGTGGACCAGGGCGCTCGCTCCTTCATGTATTGCGTCCACCAGGTAGTGGCTTGGGGAAGGTTTGGAGAGGTCTGTTGCCTTGATTGCCTTGATTGCTGCTTGGCTGTCGAGCCCCACTGTTGCGCCCCTTCCGCGTACTCGGCCCTGAGTAGTTCCATGCCCAGGATCACCCCTACCAGTTCTGCTTCGTACACTGTGTGTTCTTCCGCTTTGCCAAGGTGATACCTCAAGGTCTTCTTCCGCCTGCCCCTTCTGTACAATACTGCCGCCGCTCCCGCTCCCCCGTCAATTTCTGACCCGTCCGAGTGTGCCGGCAGCTCCGCCTTGTTCTCGCTGTCTTCCCTCACTGCTGCCTTTTTGTTGTCGGCTATTGCAGTGCGAAACTCTTTTGCGGAGCCTGGCTCCTTGCGTATCGCCCGCATGGTTTTGACTCGTTTGGGGTTGATCCCTGATGCGGCCATCGTGCAGGGGAGATCGGTGGGCTTTGACTCCTCGGGAGTGGTGCGAGCCTGACCGCCGCATTGTGGCAGATCGTATTGAGGAGGGCAAGCATGGTTTTTGACACAATATCAAGTAAGATGGGCAGCGTGATAGAGCGCAGTTCTTGAACTTGGTATCTTATTGACGCCATCAAACCGCCGCTGCGGACGTTAACGTACAGAGTCAAGGGAAAGAAAAAACTAAAATCGGTGAACCAGTGGAAGTGGAATACATCTTACGTGTCCAACTAGGTATCGTACACTCTGCTTACAATCACTTGAGGCTGCAATCCCCGCCGCGTTCATCGCATATCTTTGTGTTAGTAGCCGCCCTTGGCCTCAGACTTGACTTCAGCGCCACAAGCGGCAGCGAGATCACGCCTGAGACCTTCAGTAAGAGACCCCACGTCTGATTGGACATTAATCTTGGATAAATTGCTTGATAATAGTGCCGCGTAGGATGAGTATGGAATTGTACGCACGATGTCGAATCCCTGCTCAGCACGTTTCTTTGCACTATCGCCCGATGTACAGTAGAAAGCACTAGACGGGAAGCAAGGACATGTCCAACTTGAGCAATGAGCGTGCAGAGAGAAGGCCAGTACGTACACTTTCTTTTGATACTGGTGAGCGACGTCTTTTATCCTCTGGATGACCTTCTCGACCTCTGGATGGGGCTCTGGGTTCGGGGTAGGGTATCCCATGGCAAGGGAGAGGTCAAACGGCCCAATAAAGAGAACATCTTCGAACAGTGAAGTATCAGGGATAAACGAATATGTTTCCTCGATAATTGAGTTACTCACCAACTCCCTGCGTTTGTGCTATGGCTTCCAGATTGTCAACCGCCTGGAGATTCTCGATCTGCACACAAACAATGACTTCTTCATTGGCTTTAGTGCTCCGATACTCAGAAGCGTCAACGCCCCATATCTGGTGTGTGTATGGAGAGCCAAACCCACGTCGACCTACCAAATAGTCAGCATTGTCCGTTCCCACCGCGGTTACAGCTTCAATTATGACTCGACAGGTGACGGTCTAGTCTATAAACTCACCTAGTGGCGGAAATCGAGCATCAAGCGCGATTTGTCGTGCGATGTCGGCGTTAGCTACCATGGGAACTATGATCCCATGGGCCCCTGCATCTAAAGCATGCTTGATTTGATGCGACGTCGAGGGCCCGCTATGCTCTAACCCAGGCGCAGGAACTCTGACGAGAACAGATGGATTCTGAGTTCCAGCGGGATCACCCGAAGATGGCGGGAGAGAGGTCACAGCTGCAATCGTTTCAGCCACTCCTGGCACAAGCGCAGTGAGGCCGTGCTCGCAGTCAATGCAAACCCAGCTGAGACCAGAGGTCCTACCAGCGAGGGCAATTTGACGAGCAGTATGGACTGATGGAAGCGTCAACCATGCTCCAAAGGCGGGCGTCGTCGCCCGAAGGGTTCTCAGCAATGAATGCGCCATCAGCACTGCGTCTGGTCGTAATTCAGAAGCCGCTCGTAACTACACTCCGAATCTCCGATAACTCCGAAAGGACGCATGTAAATAATTTCTAGCCCGGTGTTCTACCATTTTCCTCTCTAGGCGTTTGACTTTGACTCAGCCTTCTATCCTGCTCCTCTTGTTCTTCGTGCGAGCCACTGATCGCATGATCAAATTTAAAACCATGAGCCGTAATGCATGAAGGGACTTACGGGAGAGGATTTTCTTCAATAGGTAAACACGCCAAAATGTACACATCGCAACTCCTGCCTGGCATATAAATACAGCTCTTAACGCGGCCGCGTAAGAGTCTACTGCGGCTTTTCTGAGAGGAGGATCAAGAGTAGCGATGAAATCAGTTTCATGTCGGATGCGGTCGATTATCTGGCGTAATGATTATGACGATGTTATTGAAAATAATTGGAAATATATACTTCTTGAGACCCTGGGCCGGTGATTTTTTCACGGAGTTGAGGGATGAGAACGGCTTGGACGAGGGCCCCTGAGAGAGAGACGCCCAATACTTGACCCGATGTTCTGAAGAGATATGACACTTATAGCCATTTGTCAATTTCATAAGGACTTTGTTGATGTGATGCATGAGCGTACTTCCAGTAGCCACCGCCATATCTTTCCGTGGAACATTGGCAATGAGAGCCTAGAAAATATAACGTAAAAAAATTTGCATCAAATAGGAAGAAGACAACGTTACAATCAAGATGCTAGTAATGACACTTGACCCCCCGAATGCACTTGGAACGATATCGAACCAGAGATGAAATACAGAAGTATTGTCATTCCACATGGCGACAAACACGGAAGAGATCACAGTCAAGAAAGCCGACCCAAGCGTCAAGTAATAGTATTTTCCTGTGCGGCGCATAACCCTAGAATGTGGTGAAGCACAATGCCAGCACATGGATGCAGCGCACATACCAGCCACAAAAAACGCTACCCAGGGATAAGGACACCTACGGGAAACGGTATGAGCTGTAGTATATGCTGCAATACAGACTGCTACAGACAGAGATCGGGAGTAAATGCTGCCCTGTTGACAATATTTCAGGGACTCCATGTATCGTAAGATGCAAATATTTACCAGCTTGCGATGCCGTTGTCAAACGAACGGCAGAGAAATACTTCGTCGAACAGTGAGCAAGGGAAACCTCTTGAGGTGAGGACATACCAATGGTATGTTGTACAACTATTAGCTCAATGGTCAACGCACTCCATTGGTAGCGCCATATTGATCGATCGACTCACCATAGTGAAACTGGTGATACTGACAAAGCTTCAAATTCATGTGAAATGTAAGTCCAATCGAGACTTTCACACACAGATAACTCACAAATTCGCCAAAGCAATGGTCATCGGTGTCCTTTGCATAAGCAATCTCATAGGTAACACTGGGGCAGGACTCCACCATGCCTCCACCGCGACGAAGAAAGCAATCGAAACAAAGCTTGCAATAAATAATCCCCAAATCAAGGGGTTTGACCATGGAATGTCCTCTCCGGTTTTCAGACTCACACCGAGGAGAAGGCATCCCACTCCCGAGACAAGAGTGAGCGACCCCATCCAATCAATGCTTCGAAGCTTGTCATAGGTAGATTGTTCCTGAATATCAGAAGGCAGCTGTATATTCACTTTAAGTGCCACGAGTAACATCGAAAGGAGGAGGAATGGGATCTAGGCCAATGGTCAAATGCAAGTCATTATGTTGCAGGATACGCACTTGAAACAGAAATGCCCAGCGCCTGTGTTGGATGTGTTGGAGCGAATGATAGAGAGATGTGGTTGGTATGGCTTACCATCCAATTGTGTCATTTATCCAGCCACCGACTGGACCTCCGAGCCCAGATCCCAACCCGAAAAGACTGATTTGCGCTTGTCAGCCCTGCGTTACAAGAAAAAACGGGTGCATACATATTGGCTAAGCCTTGAAAAAGCCCACGTTGCTTTCTGGTGAATGTTAAGCGGTGTCGTCGGGAGCATGGTTTGGTGTAACACTCACAGCGGTATCAAGTCTGTGACTGCCACGCTAGACACTAAAAGACAAAGAAATTGGCATTATGAAGATAGTCTTCCTGACAATTTCACCGACACACCGGTCATCATGCCTCCCCCACCCTGAAACGGCTCAGTTATTGGTCATCAATGGAGAAGAAATACCTACCATGCCAGCGATGGCACGCGCTAAAATCAGCATATCCATGAAGGCGCAAGTCCACAGAACAATGTGCCGCTAGCTGTGTTGCATGTGAGTGAGGGCTAGCAGCAGAGGAAGATAAATCTCGAACTAAACAATACGAGACCCAACAACATCGCTCCTTTCCGACCAAGAATGTCGGACAGTCTTCCTGATAAATAATGAGCTTGAGTTGTATAGATCTGTCACACGCCCAGTATTTTACCATATAACGGCGTGAAACAACAGACGGAAAGAAGGTAGGAAGTGCCTAGGTATGATGATTGTGAGACTGATTGTAAGCATATTCCTTGAGTATGTGTTACAAGTAAGCTATGATATATGCCTTCACCTGCTGGAAGTAACTTCCAATTGGGGAGACGAGTGTCGCTTTCAATGTTTGATTACATAAACGCGCGACCGACGGATTCGAAGCGTAGACTATACATACCTACAATGGTTCCTACAAGAGATAGGATGTGAGGACATTTCCGTAAGAGATGGATGTATTGGACAGACCATCAAGGGCCCCGAGAAAGACCGCACTCCAAAGTCCAATCAAGATCCATATCAAGGTGATTCCAGATACCTTGTTGATAGAATCAGGCTTGATACGCCAAGATCGGTGGGATATCCGGTATAGAGTTGGATCTCTGGCGTTGTAGAAGAGGTTCTCTCTCCATACGGGGCTGAATACAGTGCAGTGCAAATGAACCCAGAAGTTAGTGACAGATCACCACGTGACTGGGATTACGGGCTTCTGGGTCCGAAGCAGTGTAGGTTACCTAATACGATTGCTCCTTTTTGTCTTGACGAACACAAACTACAGTATACATCTCGTATTTTGTCATTCGTCAACTTGAGACGAATCAGCTGGGTCCGTGAAATGAATATCACTGCACTGATTTATCAGAAATCATGGTAACGTGTTGCCAAATGCTGGGGGGAAAGTAAACGTTAAGTACTTACTGTCGAGCGCGAAGGCGGACCTTGGTATGTGGCTTTCATTCTTCTGATTGCGCAAACTGCTGATAATAAGGGCCAAAATGCCATGGTTATTGCGATCCAGTGATGATCGATGATCGATGATAGCTAGGCCCTGAAAGCCCACTGAATGGGAATATCTAGATACTGCTGTTGTGCTTCCCGGATCCTTGGTGGCGTTGATTCGTCTTGAATCTCAACACTGGGAAAAACTATTCTGTGTTGGAATCGGCAATCAAGTGCGTTCAGCTTCTCAAGGATCAATGATTGTGTGTTTTGGGATGAATACCAATCATCTTGACGAGTTGGCAACTCAATTGATGGCAATGAGCCTGGTGATACGCACGGCATTGTGCCATTGGCACCAAGGATCTTGTGCCAGTGCCGGGCGCATATTCTGATATACTGAGAATGTGTTTCAGCGGATCAGTGGCGTCATGCGACCTCATCGAGATGAGTAACATGATCTCAGTACCGGGTCCTTTAATCGACTGCTAGGATAAAGGGAGTTGAAAAATCAGGCCAATTCGGAAAATATGATCTAGCGACTCACGTGTTCGATTTGATTCTCTATGTTCTCTCTTACGGTGGCTTCGCAAGCTTCTGTTTAATAGACGGTGCGTATCGGCCAGTAGTGGCGGAATATTTTTTGTTATGGCTGAATATGCGCACAGGATTGGGCATAGAACAGCTACCGAAGATGTAAGTAAGTCGATTTGTGACTCACTGTTCAAAGTTAGCTCCTGATCCAGACATTGGACATAGATGGAAGATGGAGAGTTCAGGGAGTTGAGGCCGCCGTTTCCCTCTTTTCATTCTTATTACATAAATCGGGACCGTAACTTCAATGGCATCCATGCTAATTTGAAATTTTATCAGCGGAAAAACCCCCCGCAGTGATTACAGTATCTTCGGTTCAGTGCGAAGAAGGGGAGGTCTCAAGGTGCGGTCCAGCCTGCGGGGATGTAGACTGCTCCCTTTGTTGGCTTAAAATGCTGACCACCTCTACACATGATACCTTTATCCTCCTGAAGAATCAGGGACTCTCGGTCGCTGATATATCCACCTTTGGTCACCTCATCTCGCGTGAGACCCACGTGGGGGCAGACACCATATAGACCCGGTCTCACGAACCAGAGCCAAGTGACGGTTCCTGCTTGCAAGGCTCTGCAACATATGAGTCCACTGCGAGCCGCGAGCTAACACGACGTCATGAGCGATGTTGTAGCACCGCATCATTTGTATAGGGTACCTTGACACTGTTGACAATTCGTGCTGGCTACCCAGCTACAATTACAAACAGATGTTCCCGTCTCAGTCCCTATGGGCGTGTTGCTCAAGGTGACAGAAGTTGACCGAATCCTGAAAATAATTTGTCTTTCTGCTGTACTCAGTGACGGCTTCGCCGTGGGAAGAAGCCGCGTGGTGCAAAAGCGCGGCCGTACAAGAAGCCTCGTTCAACTAATCTGGCACTAGATATACTCGATTCGAAATCATGATCGAACATCTTGATTGCCAGTGTGCCACGCGCGTCCCTTGATGGCCTTGATGATCCACTGCTTTTGGGTTCCCCTGCGAATCGCGCCTTGTTGTGACCACAACCAGCAAGAAGCCGAATCAGCTCTACTACTCACCGCGCTCGGCGAAACTAGCGCCAACCTCCTCCATCAATGACTGGATATTTGAAAGCCCACCACTTCAACATCTGGGGCTCGCCGACTTTTCATCAGATTTTGTTCCTATCCATTTCCTGGCAACTCATTCTTAGCAGCATGGGACTGAGCCTGATGCTCAATCTAAGGTCCTAATGCCTTTTCATATTATTTCGGGGTACAATGCATCAATCGGGGTTTCCTGATATACATACCAATTCTGAGGTACAGACGACTCCCGTCCGGTTCAGTCCTTACACCGACCGGCCCTCCATCCAAACACACACAAGCCACAAGGGTTTTCCAGCCTTCTCAAATTGTAGCCAGTCGTCATGAATACCACCTCCTTCGCGATTCACAGGCTTTGTTGTTCGTGCAGTATGATATTGTAATTTCCTTTGTCCTGCTTCTGGTGGCCTCAGCTCGGCTCGAGGCGGTTCCAGAGAGATAGTAGCTCTGTATATCCCCGTTCTCCGCAAGGATTGACGCTCCAGATTTCCCTATTACAGATGCTATAAGAGGCGTCAAGTTACTCCATAGGCAGCGTGGCACAAGCTTCCCATCGGACAGATGTCCAGCGGTCATCGCGATGTCGCTTATAGCTCCCGCACAACAGACCCCAACGATAGGAGGCTACCTCCCATTCGTGAAGTCTTTCGGGGTCAGTTTTAAGCTTGTGTGACACACATTACTGACTTCAACTTCCAGACGAGCTAGGAAGACCTGCTCAGCCAAGCCCATACTCTTTTAGGGAGGTCCAGAGTGCTCTTCCAACGCCCGGTCATCAAAGCCAACGATCCCAATGGGATGGATATGCTGCGTACCATGGAAGGGTAAGTAGATATTATTTCATTGTTTGGTAATGAAACTAAACTTGAAGATCAGGATGAACAGAGGGGGCCTGCGACGCTCCCTCCTATGCAACATTACGCTGGAACCGGGCACTTATCACATACACAAGAGCGTAGGCACCCAGCTCAAGGTCCTCCACCATCCCAACATGCGGGACGCAGACGCGGCTCCACGGATGAGCCGGGATATTCATATGGCGTTTTACGGACGTCGGGGACGTCTGGGTCCCTCACCGATGCAACTCCGCCTTCAGATCGGCCGCAAGGGATTCTTCGGCAGACAGCAGCACCTGCCCGAGAAGATCCTGGAGACTTAAACAAAAGGTACAAGTGTGACTACTGTGGGAAAAGGTTCGGAATGCCCAGTCATCTCCAGGTGAGTTACTGCTGTCATGGTCCATGGACGAGCTTTGCGAACATTTTCTCATATTCAGATTCACCTACGCACTCACACGGCACAGAGACGTAAGTGTGCAAAGCGTCTATGTGATGTTCTAGTATTAATTCCCCGCGGGCCCAGCCTTCGCCTGCGAGTGGCCAGGTTGTGACCGTACATTCAGCGTACGATCTAACATGACGCGACACTTTCGATCTCACGACAAGCATAAAATTCCCAGCCAATCGATGATCGGAAAATCCAAGTATGAAGATGAGGACGATGACGACACTGGCGGAGAGCAAGACGAACCTACTTCCTCTTCACATTATTTCCATTCAGGTTCATCCACAAACAAGGTCCCTTCGGCTCAATTTTACTCGTCTTCTCGTCGCAAATAATTCTCGAACTGAACGTTTTCCTGCCTCCAATTCTCTCTTTTCTCACATTTCTCGAACTGAACATTTTCCTGTCTCCAGTTCTCTCCTTTTTCACATTTGAAAATGTATGACGTCTACGGTGTATGCGGTATTCGTAAAGATCCGAGTGTCACTGACTGTTATCGTCCAATTCAAAAATGCTTCACGTGGGCAACTAGGTATTACTAGTGTATTGTAAAGGTAGCAAAGTAGTAGCTTTCATGATTATTGTAACCTGCTGCTATGATTGGCGGTGCACACGTTGTTGAAGGCCCTGAATATCCCTAGCCTCACCCTGTTGACTACCTCCGCGGGCAGCGTTAGGACCGCTGAGGTTCTCTTATCTAGTCGGGGAGCCTTGAGATAAATGCCCTGAATGTCCCTAGCCTCACCCTGTTGACTACCTCCGGGCACCTTTAGGACCGCTGAGGTTCCCTTATCCAGTTGGGGATTTCCAAGGCTAACCCGCATCCAGGTAAAAATTAATTATGAGACGAAATGATCTGAATCTTCGGGTGCTCGGATGATCCGTCAACCCTTGCGTGTGGCTCTAACCTGACCCCAGCTCTAACGAATCGGGGGACCTTAACAGGGCTAAGTGCTCATGACGATACATAAATAAATGGTACTGTATTGACACAGCGAAATATTGAGCATAAGGCAAGGGATACATAAGGCGAGGGATACAAAAGGCAAGGGATACATAATACGGGACGCGATGTATAATTAGATACAGTAGGGCGGAGACGGGTACTATAGAAAATCTAAATGGTGGTGGGTAATAAAGCTACATCAATGCATGAATGCTTGAAGTGAAGCAGAAGTGTCTACGAAAACTAGACTGGGGAAAGGTAATGGGTATATTAGCACAAAAGGAATGTAAGAATGGCGATATTTTATGATTGGTCCGTATTAGTGGTGATGAAGAGGTGGTTGACGGTAGGGTGTCTGTATGAGGTTTCTATACATAAGCTACACATACAAAATACAACAGGGGAAAGGACTCACCGCGTCGGTCAGTTTCGGCGCGAAGAACTGTAGTACTGCGAAGGCTGCTGAGAGGATGTTACATGCGGAGTGTTCGAGGACCTCCCAGCGGTCTGAGGAGGGAAGTAGCTGGAGGACGTCGCCGATTCTTCGTCTTGGTCCTCGGCGACGGGCTCGAAGGCACTTGTTGCCCCGTGACTGCGCTCATGGCGACGCATGTTTGACTTTGTTACGAAAGTCTTGTCGCAATACCCACAGCTGTAGGCTGAGACCATCATACTCAGTAGAGATGGCGAGAAATTGGTACAATAAACTCACGTCTGATACCCTCGTGTGAGCGTTTATGGGCCTACATGAGCCCTTTTCGTTAGACGAATATACAGCCAGTGCACTGAATCTTACCTCTAGCGTACTAGGCCTATCATAGCGCTTCCCACATTCATCGCATATATACCGCCTTGGAACCCCTTCCCTGCTACCTCTGGACGCCGGCTCGTTCTGTTCGATAAGCTCCCCACTTGGTGTCGCCCTGTATACTGCATATGTATAATTGGATTGCTGTTGCCTAGGCTGCGCTTCATGGGCAGGAACGTTGCGAGAATGAGGTTGATTAGGCATGCTAACACCTCTATGGTGTGCATGAGACCCAGGATTCGGCTGGGCGCGAGAGGAGACATTGTGGTCCGTGCGCCCCCCGCGGTTAATCTAGACTCCATGAGCAGCTGCATGAAGAGTGAATGATTAACTCACCCCGATGGAGCCTTGGGATCTAGTGCGACCGTCCGCGTCGGGCCAGACGGGCTGGGAAAGAACGTCTAATATGTCCCACGTTGGTTTGGAGATAGAACATATAGGCTTAAAGGAGGTGACATACCTCCTAGAGTATCACGGATGCTAGGCAGGTCTGTGCCCCTGCCATCCCTTTGGGAACCTCGGGAGCTACTGTAGTAATAGTCGCGAGCGCCGCTGTTTCCGGACATCTGAAATAGACAGGAAGTTCTGACAAGAGAATGCCCCTCGACCAACCATCCCTTATAACTCGCAGGCCACTTTGATGTCCTTGAGATGTGTGTCCGGGGCGCTGTCGCATTGGTTTTTGCCTATCAATGTAACCCCTGGGCAAGAGTCATGACAACTTCATAGAAAGCACCGCCATAATCTCAGTTTCTACATCAGAAATATTAAACTTACATGACTCACGCTTCCAAAACAGCGAGATCGACGAGAAGTAGTTTACAATCTTGTGCCAGGCACCCACAGCACCGATCAAAAACCTGATACCAAAGTCCAGGGAAAGACGACATAATGTCTAGGTTTCAGAACTGTGATCGGTTGCATTTAGAACAACACGCTGAAAGGGTCCGATTCCTGAAGTCACTGTGTCAATTATATTCTATACCCTGGGTTCTACACATAACTTACAAACTGGACACTTTCATCATGCTAAGCAAGACCATGACGAGTGATCAATGACCGCCTTGTTCACAGTACAAGTCATCATCCATCACCAGGAAACGCGGTACGTTCGCTGGGCACTCGGCAGCGCTCCTGAGCACTACATCCGCGTTTCCTGATGATATAGGACACCTACGATGAATCAATTCACAGCCCAATGCGACGGACCATCGTATCACTGGAAATGAGCCACAACGTTTGGGAGAGTAAGGAGAATAAGCGGCGTTTACTGTTAAGAAACGGGTCACGTGACCTCAATTTTTACCGTAACCGTTACCGTGACCCGCAGGCCGTGCTGTGCTCGTCAGATTGCCGGATAAATCTACAAAGGCATTATATTTACTGTATTGATTACCAACTAGCTTTTGCTTTGACAAGGTGAGTGGACATCAGCACCATCGGCATGACTCCGAGGTGCGTTGCAAAATACTTGTGATGTAAATAATACAGTAGAGTACGAATCGAGAGATTCCATATTATCCCATCATGTCCGAATCTTTTTCTTTCGTCTGAGTTCCGAGGTACATACTCCGTTATGTTGAACGTTCATCATCCGCCCACGGCACCTCCGAGTAGCCACGTGGTAAGGCACTGCAAAGTCCGATGGTGTGATAGTTGTGCCCCAGCGTGGCGCCTCAGCCGAGTTTGACCAGCATCTGACGCCACCAGAAAATGCTTCTTGCGGTAAGTTCTCATAATGTATAGTTTAACACAGCACACGCATCGGATGCAATACGCATAACACCTTCGAGAAACAGTCATGAGCCAACTCACTTTCCTTGTAGCCCCAGCGTCACCCCTACAGCTTGATATACATGCATGTCAATATGAACGCCACAGCACTGCGTGGGAGGCATAGCATCAGCACTTGATGACTTGCGCAACAACAGATCGGAATAACACGATTCGTACGCACCAGCTCAATCACAGTTTGCCATAAGTGTGTTGTCAGGCAAAGCCACAGCACCCAGAGGCCAAAGAATTAGCTCTGATCGGAGCAATTGAGAAAGATCAGATTGTAATGACACCTGGTTCCGACAACGTTCGTAGGCTCACTGATGCGTACAAGTTACCATGTAGTAAATATTACACAGCAAACTGTGAGCGTTTGTGAACTCGTCGTGAGCGCGAATACAGCATCGAGCAAGTGGCACTGGTCTGGCGAGATTTGTTCAGGTACTGGCCGAGCGAGGCTCTGTTCGTGGCTCTCCGGCAGTGTGACCAGACAATGAAAGCCTGAAAAATCCAAATGCGGAATAGTGTCCCTCATCCCGACGTGCCCACCGTACCGGCCGCTCATAGAAGTTGCTAACATCAAGTGCATTGCGGCCTGAGCTAGGCAAGGTGTCAATTTTCGTGACGAGGGCGGTCCTAAAGGCACGGTCTCCGACTTCCCTCATGCGAATGAGAGCTTGGTGCTCGTGAGTGTGAGCCACTACTGGGGTCATCGTTGTAAACTTCCGGATTCTTTCAAATAATGACATTGTGGGGCCACTTTTGCTACCTCTAGTACTCACGGAGCCTGTGCGGACGCTGGTCATCTCTGGAAACGAATTCGTGGCAAGGAACAGTAGTGTCAAAGGTGTCGTCAACTGCAGTCGGCGGAGAGGCCGGTAACGGGTAACCCAGAGTGCCCAGATGGTGCCGAACATAAGATTGTTACGGAAACGTTGAGTACTGCTGTGATACCTACCCCAGACTATCTCCGTGTGGAGGTGCCACGTGTGCAATGATTGCATCTACAGGGCGTCCTGTGTCCTGTGGCTGCCCTTGTCAGTAGCCTCGAGTATCCTAGACAGAAGCCACGTCTGATTTGGTGCCACAGCCAGAGCTCATATGCGGAGTGATGCAAATTTGGCCAGTAGGGAGGGAGCTCGTCTGTGCCCGCCCTGAATCGGGGCGCATGTTGTGAATGAGCGTTTACCACTAGGTTCACGAGCCTGAGAGTGACCGACAGGTCTTCAGAGCCGCCCGGAGGTGGGTCAATACCTAAAGTACGTCAATAGCATTTGGATGAGTTAGCAGATGTTCCATTAGAGACGAGACTTCTCGACACTTTATTTTACAATGTGAGCACGTCAAACTGACTGGCTACATGCTTACCGCTGACTGGGAACTAGGATTAATGCTTGGAGCGTGGGACGAGATTGGGGAATGGTGTGTCCGTTGTGACGGTTTCCATGCCAAAACCCAACCCTACACCAACCAAACACGGTCAGTATAAATGCAAGGCTAGGTATTGCTAGAGACGCACCCATGACTGTCTCGAGTCTTGTGATTGCTGCGGTTCATAATTTATCAAGGATATATATGGGCAGCCCCACAAAAGACCTACCGCTGTCCCACTGCCCGTCTGCTCGTGCCAGGGGATCGACAAGTCAGTGGAGTGGAAAGAATCTCACGAATGGTGACGGCTAGACAAGGTTGACATGAGCTGACCCATAGAGAGCAGCAGGAACTGTAATACGCCAAGTTTCATTGGGTACATCATCTCGTTGGCGCACGGCGACTTCAATCATGGACATTGCAGAACACCTCTTCTGCAACACAGGTCCACGAGAGTCGGCCACTAGGTGCCTGCCACGGCGCCCGCTTTCGGACCGCGAACTTGCTCGTCGCCACCATGCCCCGGGTGCGAGGTCGCTCCAACGCCTCCTTCTCCACCTCCCTGAACGACCCAGACGACCCCATCTCCCGTGCACTCCAGCCCCCTCCGGACGAGTCCCCCAGTGAGCGCGATGAGCGCCTCCGTGCAGAGCGGGAGGCTAAGCGCGTTAACGACGAGATTGACGACGAGCTCCGCAGAGAACGCGCCGCGCTCAGGAGAAAGAGGCCAGTCCGCGTTCTTCTCCTGGGCCAGAGCGAGAGTGGGAAAAGCACTACTCTCAAAAGTGCGTCTTTCAGAATCACTGGTGCCGAAACACGCAGCCTCATGCGCTCCTAGATTTCCAGATACATTATGCACCTCAGTCTTGGCGCGAGGAACGAGCTTGCTGGCGGGCCGTTATCCAGCTCAATCTCATCCGCTCAGTGTCGTTGGTCCTAGATACCGTTGCAGCAGCACCGCCAGCGTCATCCTCTCCAAATGCTGCTCATTCTTCCGACTTGGACCCTGCCGTGTTGGTGGAACGCTACGCAAATCTCCTTGCGCGCCTCGCAGTCGCAGAGCGTATTCTTCAGCGTAGACTTTCCCCCAGCGACAACGAAGAGCCCGGGGACTACCGATCGTTCGCGGCCTCTGATACATCACCCCCAATCAGGGCTAGTACTTCGACTACCGATACCAGGCCGGCTACTCCATCACTACCAGCTGAGTCCCCAACCCCCATCCGTCCGTCGCGCCAAGAGTTCTTCGTTCGCACTTCGGGCGCTTCCTGGAAAACACGCCTCTTGCGTCGTATTTCTGCGTCTTCCCCACAACCTCCCCCCTCAAATCATACTGCAAGTTCAACCAGTAGCGCGCCTATCTCTCATTCCGCTGAGCCTTCCCTTAGGGTCAGCATCGACTTCCGTGGCCGTGACGCCACACCACTTCAGGCAAGCCCAGATGAAGAACCGTCATCCCCTACGCAGCTTTTGTACGCGGCATCCTCAGAAATGATAGCCCTTTGGAGTGATCTGGATATCAGAGCGGCATTGAATAGGACCGCAGACGGTGTGTCAACCGCGAGTGGAGGAGGCGGACTTGTGAGCGCGGAGGGTGGGGCCATCAGGGTACAGGATACGCCTGGGTTGTATGTGGTCATGCCTTCTCCTTTGCCGTCAAATTCCGAGTCATTGACTGAAGACACGAATACACCTCTCCTACAGCTTCTTACAAGACGTAGATCGTATCGCTTCACGCGGGTATGAACCATCGGATGGTTTGTATTCTTTATCCTCATTGCCTCCCATATCGCCCACGACTTGCCAACCCCCGCTGATCGTTTCCTTTTCCTCTCGACCCCCTTCTCCCTCCTCCCTTCTCTCCCGTTCTGCCTTTCCTACCATTGCTACTAGTCTCCCTTCCCTGCTCTCAACCCAACCTTCCCTGCCCGTTCCTCCCTTCATCTTTGCTTTCCTCATCCCCACTAATGCTTCGCAATAGATGACGTAATACGCGCCCGCCTCCGTACCATGGGAGTTCAAGAACATCGCTTCACATTCGAACGCGGCGTCGACAGCGGCCGCGAGTGGCGCATCTACGACGTCGGCGGGGCACGGAGTCAGGTGCGCCTTTTCCGAGATCCTGATATTTTATACTAATGGTGTTTAACTACTCTTCTCTTCTTGTGTGCTTCTTTCATGTGGGGTTTGACGGGGATTGTGCAGCGGAGTAAGTCGAATACTGTGTGTATAAATGTGACCGTTGTTGATACGGCAGGTCTCGTGATGTAGCCTCGTGGTTCTCATTCTTCGATGACAGTAAGTCTCATGCCGTGTCTGTCGTTATAAACCTCCCCTCAGCCCTCGCGGTTATCCTTGCTTCGGTTTTTGCATTCTATCATATCCTTGGGTGTTGATTTTGTTTACATTCCAGTGGACGCGATCATTTTCTTGGCGCCTATTAGTTGTTTTGATGAGACGCTCGTAGAGGATCGAAGGGTGAATCGGCTGGTGAGTGGCTATGTTCTGTCTTTGAATTGCCCCATCTTCTCTTCTAGCCACGTCTTGTAACATATCTCCCCGTGTCGTTTCAGACGACGCACGCCGCCACTCGTTGTATATTGCGTGCTGACGTTCGCCTCCCGCGACAGGAGGACTCGATCTCACTCTGGCGCACCTTGTGCCGCTCCCCCTTACTTTCTCGGGTGCAGCTGGTTCTCTTTTTGAATAAGGTAACGTTTTCATGCCATCTCCGTCTCAGCGCTCCTCTTTTTTGACACAGCCCCCTTCCTTGCTCTCGGGGCGCGCCTACTCACTCTTATCACCTTCACTCCCTTATTGTATTAATGATCGTCACCACTCACAGGTTGACCTGCTACGCCGGAAAATTGCCAACGGGGCGCGTGTAGCACGCCACGTCACTTCATTTGGAAACCGACGCAACGATGCAGAGACCGTGTGCAAATGTGCGTCCCTTATTTCGTCAGGTTTGCTCCTCGATCCACCCACGCCGGGCCGCGTATTATCTCTAATCCCACCGCTTTGTGCCACTTGTATTTGTCCCCAATGGTGGGATGTGGATTTCACGTAGCCGCTGACTGTGCACTCACAGATTTCAAACAAAAGTTCAAGGAGATACAGCGACAGTACTCTCCCGAGCCAAGGCCATACTATGTTTATTTTACATCTGTAACCGTGCGTTTTTGTTCATTCAGCTATAAATTGTATTCGCGTTGCCGAGAGGCACGTTTTTGTCATTTACCTGATACCCGTTTTTTCCTTGTTGATGGAATTTCATCTATGGTCGTGAGTCGTATCGCTCGTACTCATATGTTCCGTCCTGGATACCGACAGGATACCAAGGCCACAGGGGTTACGCTTGGTGTAGGCAAGTCGCTCTCGCTGTCTCTTCTCTAGTGCAACGCCCTCTCATCCACGCCTTTTCTTCGCGTTATTGTCCTGCCTCTGCTAATGTCACCGTCTATTCCTCACCTCAGTCAGAGAAGGTATCCTTCGCTCGAACCTCCAAAGGGCGGATTTTCTGTAATTGCAATACGCCATGTTAACACCAGTATGCAACGAGCCTGCAGGCAGTTGCTGCAGAATTCTTGTATCGTGCTATTTTCTGACACATTACCTGTTCCACCCCTCCTGCTTCGTCTTGATATTGTCTACTGTTGTTTTTAGTGGGTGATGCGATGTATCCGATGATTTAAGGTGATACGCTTCGTATCTGTTGTTTGTACCAGTCCAGGTTATGATGGTTCAGATGGGTATCTGTGCATATATACTTAATGAGTTGCAGAATTGAGTCGTGAGTTACTCTTTGACAGGTGTGTTTCTGTTGCGGGAGTATGGTCCAAACAGATGGGGGTTTTCTCACTGTCCGAATATGTTGGGAGTGCATGGGAGATCGATCAGCTTATATGCAACCTTGTGTCTCAAGAAACCTTGCGACGTCTATAGGTATACCACCGATAAAAGCTCGACAGCCGCTACTATATATTATATATATATAGTATATAGTCTACTAATATTATTGTATATACTGTACAGCCACACGCGCACACCCAAAGCGTACAGATATAGATGCCACGCGGATATGCGTAGAAGAAATGGTTACAAAGTGTAGGCAATCAAAGACGAAGCTGAAGCTTGGAGGATGCCAGTACTTCATGATGTGTTTAGTGCTCTCCTTCAAATGATGAGACAGAACATCGAGTGTCGTCGGGAGCCGATTGGAGTTGGGAAATAGGTAATCGGGCTTCGGGGCACTTCGCACGTCACGAAACAAGGTACGGTGGACAGGATGTGGACAAAAGATGTGGAGGGACAATGGGTTTTATTATGATTAGAACAGGCCTCCATGTATTCAAGGCAGCGACTGCTGGTCATCTAATCTACCCTAGTAGACTCTGAACTCGACCTACAGTGGGCAACTTAGCACAAACCCTGCCTCAAGCCAAACTTCTGGGTTACCTCGAGTTTCCCCGCAGATCGGTTCGATCGTGTCACGTGCCACACGCGTCGACCACACCGGTTCTCTGCTTCTCCTGCTCGAAGCCGCCTACACCTCTCCCCACAACTCACGCGCTTTAGTTGGGTAACTAACTTCTACCGGTGTTACTATACCCCGTTACGCAGCCTCAGTCATATCTACAATGGCGCAACCATCTCAGACGGAAAACGACGCTGCCCAAAGAGTGGCACTGAGAGTTGACCAGGTGCCCGACTTGGATGCCAAAGTTATTCAATTGTTACAAGACCGCAACGTTATTAACGGTCCTCCTGCGGATATTGAGACCACCAACGCTATAAGCGTACTGCTCGCCATCTTCATATCCGCAGGGATTGAGATTGAAGACTTTGCTAGGGTTGTTCGTTCCTGGGATGATGCTGGGAAAGATCTGGACATTATACGACAGTGTGTTTCAACTTCAAAGTTTCAGCCCGCACTAGGTTTGTTGCTTGATATTCATGGCTAGAGCGTACTGATGCCGCTTGTAGAATATTTTTGTAAGTCCTGGAGTTATATTGTGCATTCAAACTCACCCGGTGTCCAGTGAACAAAACAAGGATACCTGGTTGGTAATTTTCCTATTGATGGTTGCTATGACTCACTATGCATATTTTTACACCCTTCAGCCAGTTTTCGGGTTGATCCAGGGTACATTAATCTGTCGTTCATACGCCATGGCGAGGTAAGAAGACTGCCCTCTTATGACTTGATTTTTCATCGACTCCTCTCTTCGTGACCTTCCCTATAGAGCCAGGGGAATACAACAGAGCGATCGATTCCTGACGACGAAGATGGTTTGTCGGAACGAGGTCGAGAACAGGCCAGATATCTTGGAAAGGAATGGGCCAACGTCCGCATCGATGCGCTTTACACATCTCCTTACCTAAGAGCCAAGGAGACTGCTCAGTTACTCGCTGAGCATAACCATTCGCACCCGGAGGTCAAGGAGGGGGCTAGGCTTGTAGAGCACGATCTAGGACCCGTTTATCGTAGGCTCATGGAGGAGGACCGTTTCAAGGAAGCAGACCGTGAACGCATCGGAGAGAACCCCATATGGGGGCTGCCAGAAAGAAAACATTGCCCTACCGGCGGCGAGAGTCTGCAAACCCTCGTCCACAGGGGTATCTATCAACTGCAAGAGATCGTACTGAAGCATGCGGTGGCCCTCCCTGTGCCGCCCGAGGAAATGAACACCGACTACAAATCTCACGAAGCAGTCGACGAGCTCGTCGAAAACGTGCCACATGTTGTCATTGTAGCCCACAACATTTTTCTGACAGAGCTCTGGGAGGCACTGGGGTCATGGAATG
Organism: Gautieria morchelliformis; assembly: GCA_015179125.1. Lineage (NCBI taxonomy): Eukaryota > Fungi > Basidiomycota > Agaricomycetes > Gomphales > Gomphaceae > Gautieria > Gautieria morchelliformis. The sequence continues at coordinate 173,767 of WHVA01000169.1, read as the reverse complement.
AGGAAAGGCACGTTAGCACGGATGCTCACTTTCCGAATGCCGGATGGTATGTCTGGAGTTTTCATCTGTTGTTTCCGCACAGCACCTATTGAATGATGCTAGGTCGCGCCATCTCCTGAAATTCCAAGGCTATGGAAGTAACAAGCCAGAGAAGGGCTATTATGCTTTGGATTTCTCCTTCGAAGTGCTGCTTAAGGACCTGAGGTTACCCTTCAGGGCTCGTCGTCTGCTTCACTAAAACCCACAATAAAGATCTGGATCTGGGAAAATCAGATGCGTAATGGCGGATTATATCTGTCGTGTTGTGAGCTACCCTTTCGCATGCCATTCGATATTTCCTTCGTCTTGTGTAGGTAATATTATCATTTTCCTCAATGATGTCTGTCCTGATGGCCTATCAGGGTCAACAGACCGCAGCACATACAATCTGCTTTTCATTTGACCCTCCTAGCGATTGAGCACGATGAGAACTGACACTGTATCATGGAGCAGCTGAGGTCGCCTCGCTCCAAGTTATATTGACTATATTCCAAAAGCATGTGACGTTCACCGCGCCGCCACATTAGGTGCCTTTCAGCGCGCTTGGCGCCGGCGTCCCGCTCTAACATGAAGCTGTCTCCCGGCGTGAGGCATTCGATGTCGTCGTTAACCAGGCACTCACGGCGCCGGGAAAGGGCTCATCAACTCTTGCGTACAGCTTATTAGTTTTGATCATTTGTCATCGCGCGCTACGCAGTATAGTACTGGATTTACATTAAAAACAATGCTGGAAAGTCGAAGATGAACTTCGTCCCGACGTCGACTTACTATTATGCCGCTTCAAGGCATTAACGCCATTCTTTTTGTGCTGCGACTCCTGGGCTTTGTATCTCTATCTGCCTTGCTATTCACCGTCGTTCTTTCTGAGAACATACACCGCCATGCTGTTTTCTTCAATTTCGTGTGGGCGTACCTCCTGAATATGTCGGTCTTTATGATCACGTGCGTGCTTAAGTGGCCTTCTCAATCCACACCTACTGAGGCGACTGGGGAAAAGGGATGTGGTGGCGTACATGGCTTTCACTCAAACCGAACAAACCTTGGGTGTGAGCATGATACTCAATACTCTGAACAATTCTGTGAGGTTGATGTGAGTATCGAGTTAATCAATAACGCCCCTTCCGTGCTCAGCGTCGTCATCCTCCTGATGGTAATATTGAATTACAGCGCGCTAACGGCCACCCTTAACCTTGTCATCCATGTATGCGTCATCTGTAGATGAAAGTGTCCCGCTAATGTCTTATCCAGCTGTGGTTTGAAATGAGAGCTGCTTTCAGTTGTGTTGATGCATGGACAACAAAGCTACGGACCTTCATGGTGAGTTATCACACGTCTATTAAGAATTGATGTCGATTGAATTGCGAGAAAAGCTTCTAATCACGCCTTATTTTATGGGAATAATCCCCCTTGTGCGTACTCGGAGCGGGGCAGGCGGCAGACGCCGGCGGTTTGAATCATATACAGCCCGTTGTAAATTACATGTACGACATGCTGTAAAATACATGGGTGTGAAACTCAGACGCCCGTCCCTACGCCTCTACCTTCGGTTCCCCTGAACCATCCCCTCGCATCCTCAGTACGGTGCACGCGCACCGTATCCCGCTGACCCTCCATACGGTACACGTGCACCGTATCCCGCTGCCCCTCCGAACGGTGCATGTGCACCGTATCCCGCTGCCCCTCAGTACGGTGCAGGTGCACCGTAGGCCGCTGCCCCTCAGTACGGTGCACCTGCACCGTAGGCTGCTGCTGCTCAGAACGGTGTACGTGCACCGTATGCCGCTGCCCCCCGTACGGTGCACCTGCACCGTATGCCGCTGCCCCCATACGGTGCACCTGCACCGTATGCCGCTGCCCCTCCGTACGGTGCACGGGCACCATAGGCCGCTGCCCTTCAGTACGGTGCACGGGCACCGTAGGCCGCTGCCCCTCACAGTATGGTGCACCTGCACCGTATGCCGCCGCCCCTCCGAACGGTGCGCGTGCACGGTATCCCGCTGCCCCTCAGTACGGTGCACGCGTACCATAGGCCGCTGCCCCTCACAGTACGGTGCACGTGCACCATACCGAGAGGAGCGGCGTATCATACAGGTGCACCGTACGGCCAGGCGGCCTACGGTGCGCGTGCACCGTAGTCTGCCTGGCCGTACGGTGCACCTAGACGGTCCTGCGTGAGGGAAGTAATGCTACAGATTGATCAGGGCATATCATTATGCAACTTGATCAATAACACACTTCAAGGTTTTCATCAATTTCTTTAATGGCGACTGTTTTGACTTCATTTGTCTTGGTTCTCTCGTGTCTCAATGTCTCGATCGCAGCCATGATGTAGTCATTCTGTCGTTCTGTAATAATGACCAATGAGCCTGTGACAATCCCTGAATTCGGCCCTAGGGAAACAAAAGCTAGAGGAAAGAGGAAGTGTGTACCAAGAAGAAATCACTATATCACTATAGCGTTATTCGATGAGTCACTCACGTGATCCAGTGGTCTCCCAGCCACACGTCAGCATGGATCCTCACCGATGTGGTGCGAGGTAAACTCGTCAATTTGAGTGGTCGGCTGGAGTGAGAGGCATACAGGTGACGTGTTGTTTGGCGAGAGTCACGTGATCTAAGCGTCCTCAGTCTTATGTAATGGATTGCGCACGAGCCCGCGAGTTGTAGTCACGTGACCAACTCGTGACACTGCGTGCTCTGTTTTGTTGATTCTAACTTACATAATGACGACAACTATCGAGTCGACTGGACTGACCAGAGGTACGTTCGTGGGAGTGGCCAAGCATTTGGGTACCTATTAACCCACAGTTCCAGGTCCGTTTGTGCGTACATCGGAAGGTCCAAGAAATGATGCCCTTTCCATGGGAAGGTTTCGACATGATATGCGGTAGATGGACAGGAGGGTAAGTTGTCTTGCAGATCATTGTTGCGCTCTAATCTGTCCAACCACTCTCATGGGCCTCATGCATGTGCGCCATACTGAGGGGCGGCCTATGGTGTGGGGCGGCGGCGTTTGGAAAACGTGCAAGAGGGTACGTTGTCTTGCAGATCGTCGCCCCGCTCTAATCTGTCCAACCAAGCTCACATCCCTCAACCCGGCGCATCGCAGTTATCGTACACATGCACCGTATCCCCCTGACCCTCAGTACGGGCCACGTGCACTGTATGCGCAGGCCGCTGCCCCTCAGTATGGTGCACACGCACCGTAGGCCGCTGCCCCTCAGTACGATGCACGCGCACCATACGCCGCCCCTCACAGTACGGTGCACGTGCACCGTACCGAGAGGGGCGGCGTATGGTACAGGTACATCGTACTGCCAGGCGGCCTACCGTGTGCACCGTCCTCGCAGGCCGGGTATGGTGCATATTCACCATACCAACAGGCGTCGTATGGTCCACGTGCACCGTACCCACAGAGTATGGTGCACATGCACCGTACGGAGGGGCAGCGGCCTACGGTGCAGGTGCACCGTACTGAGGGGCAGCAGCATACGGTGCAGGTGCACCGTACTGAGGGGCAGCGGCATACGGTGCACCTGCACCGTACTGAGGGCAGCGGGATACGGTCCATGTGCACCACACTGAGGGTCAGTGGGATACGGTGCACATGCACCATTCGGAGGGGCAGCGGCATACGGTGCAGGCGCACCGTACTGAGGGGCAGCGGCCTACGGTGCACGTGCACCGTACGGATGGGTGGCAGCATACGGTGCATTTGCACCGTACGGAGGGTCAGCGGGATACCGTGCACGTGAACCGTACTGTGAGGTGCAGCGGCCTACGGTGCACGTGCACCGTACTGAGGGGCAGCGGCCTACGGTGCATTTGCACCGTACGGAGGGTCAGCGGGATACGGTGCACGTGAACCGCACCGTGAGGGGCAGCGGCCTATGGTGTATGTGCACCGTGCTGTGAGGGGCAGCGGGATACGGTGCGCGTGCACCATACTGAGGGGCAGCGGGATACGGTGCACGTGCACCGTACTGAGGATGCGAGGGGATGGTTCAGGGGAACCGAAGGTGGAGGCATAGGGACGGGCGTCTGAGTTTCACACCCATGTATTTTACAGCAGGTCGTACATGTAATTTACAACGGGCTGTATATGATTCAAACCGCCGGCATCTGACTGCTATCCGCTCGGAGCTTTATTTTGGGCGCCCTCGCTGACTGTCCCGTTGATCGATTTGATGCCAGTGCCAACTTTTTGACGTCAACCAAACACCCAGCACAAACGCCATGAACTACTTGGAACTCTCTCTGGTCATTCTGACGTGCCTTTGGGATAGTCAGTTGCTACCCCTTTCTGTTTTCGCCTTAGACTCCCATTAATGTTTTTCAGTCCTCTTGGTGGTCACCTTTTGTAGCTACCGTCGTATTTTTCGACGAGTCAATATGGTTAACATCATGACAATCTCTCTGCTGAAGCACCTGTCTGTTTTCTGTTTGTTTCGACTCCTCTTTGCCGTGTATGTTTCTCTTCGGATATCTCAAAGAATAAGACTGACTGCATAGTGATATGTCTTAGCACCTTCATGGCGTGGATCGCCCTGCGTGATAGGAACCCACATTCGAATGTGATTTTGATCATGGAAGATACAACTTATATGGGAGAGTCGCTTTGTGAGTGTCACGCAAGCTGTCTAATGTCTTTCGCACACCATTGACCTATGCCTTTCGCCAAGCCCCTCTCGTCGCCTTCATGTTACTGGGTCTACAGCGCGTAAGTCCTCTCCGATTGCTGTCTTCAGGCTGAAATGATTTATTGATTGGGTCTAGGACATATTACGAGTTTGGTTTCCTTGCCTTGATTTCAGTGCACCACAGACTTGCACCACTTGGTCAAACTGGGCTCTCGATAAGGAAGTCAGGCTTGCCATTCACGAAGATGTGGCTCCACCAGAATCATTGTCAGATATGCAGGATACTCATTGATACATATATGGATATTCCTTTTCGTGATAGTTTGCCTACGAGTCGCAGACATGCTGTGGTTATGCTAAGGATTTGTTGGAGTTAGTACTCTCGCAATATTTTGTGGGGTAGGAACTGTATGCGCTCGGCGCCTAATAATATCTAAGCCAGTTTTCGCTATTACAGTACTTATTGCTTCAAGCCAAACTTCTAGGACCGAGGAATATGCAAGATCACGTCCTTGGCTTTCCAGAAGATCCGGCACAGGGGTTCACTGTAGAATGAAGGAATATAAAATATGATATGATTATTCTATCTGTTGTGATCCCATTAGATTAAGAGAATACATGTGTTAATCTGCACTCAGGATATGAGTGCTGCCTTGCAGACCCTGATACATGGAATGTATGTGGGCTGACTAACCTCATCATGGTGTGTCTGGCGGTGCTCGAGGCTGTTGGTCATGTGACTGGGTCAAGGATAAAACAGATACGATCAGAGTATCAATGGCTCCAGAGCTTTCACTTCTGGGGCAGTGTAGAGTAAACAGTAATAGGAGACTCTCAATGATGAACTAGGGAAATTGGTTGAGAACTAGGTCCTGTAGCGATCAAATGTGCATGCAGTGATCCTTGGGGTGAGTACAGTGATTTTCTGTCTGTGTGTATTGTACATTGGTGACAAGATTGGTTTTTAGGCGTTAATATTGTGTATTAGTAAACACAGCGAATGCCCAAATAACTTGTGTGAATAAGTATGCCATTCGGCGAATAGGTGAAGCAACAAATGTTCACAAGATAAGAGGGTTGCCCGAACGGAGCTCACCCTATCTACGGTCGTAGCGAAATAGCCCGTGGCACCTGACGATGTAACGTGAAAGGTGTCACGGAAGGGCTGTCTAAGTAGCAACAATCCCTTCGCCGGCAAAGGTGCTCCTTCGGAGCCCTTCGCCAACAGCACAGAAAATAGTTCGAAGGCTAAGGTAACGAAGATGAAGTATGAGAACTCACCAGTGATGCCTAAGTCCTCTTCTGGTCGAAGATAGGAATCTACAGGAGAAGGCTCAAGATGATGATCACAGCGAGGTCAAGTTTGCACAAGATGGACGTATGATAATTGAACTGAGGAATATACATGCGAATGTAAACTACTTATATCGAATGCTCGTAAGGTATCAGCGAATACGAAAGAGGCTGTCACAAGTCAGGGTTGGATAGGGGTGCGCAGCCATGATACAACATAGATGAAATAAACATACAATAGAGTGAGAGAAGAGGGCGAACATGAAATGACGGAGAGTAAAGGTGGCAAAGGCACCTGTGTACGAAACCATGTCTTGGGACCCACATATACACCGCCCTGCATGGACTCTTCATCTGCTGGGTTGATCCCACACGACCTACGGGTAGGATGCCCTGCGAATGCATCCCAATCATATGAACACCTAAAGGAGGTTGAATCGAGAAGATGATGGGGCTAGTGATGAACCATCACACCCGGTAAATGGTATCGATCATATTTGATGGCGTGCCTGCTGGCGAAATGTGCGAGCAGTGAATAGTGGTTCGGAGAATGGGGTGAACAGCGAATGGGGTGTGTAAGGGCAACCCCGGCTGGTTGTGGAGATCACACTACCACACAACTGACAAGGGGAAATCCAAAGTATGTATAAATGAACAGAGTATACAAGAGAGGGGATTCTCACCTGACAAGGGGAAATCCAAAGAGAAAAGTCTAAGGACCCCCAATGTCAGCGAGCCCGTATTATACTACGCTGCACAGCCAGGGACAACACTTGGCACCCGCCATCAACCCTGCATCCTCCTGACCTCCCTGACCCTTGATCGACCCTTGATGCCACCTATTACGCGAGTCACTTGATTTCCGACACTGTTCCGAGAGTGGAAGTCGGAAATTGGAGTGGAACTGGCAAAGCGAACAGAATTGGTGGAAGTTCTCCCAGAAGCGGAATCATTTCTGAAAGTGGAGGCGGAGATGGAATCGGAACTGGAAGCAGAGTTGGAAATGGAGTTGGAACTGGGTGTGGTGTCGGAACTGGAAATGGAAAACAGGGTGTCCCCTGACATCACCCCCCCTCTAGTGTGCTGCGTCCTCGAAGCATGGGACATGAGGGATTGAAATGCCAGCGAGTGGATTCGGCGAGGGGCACTGGGGTGTGTCCTATAGAACTCACAGAGTTTGTCTGGAGCGGAGACATCTTGCTCTGGGACCCACGAATTCTCCTCATACCCATACCCTTCCCATTTCACGAGGAATTGGAGTCGTCCTCGCACAAACTGGCTGTCCAGGATCCGTTCCACCACATAGTGCTCTTCCCCATCTACAATTTCCGGTGGGGGTGGCGGACGAGCCTTCCGACCTGGAATTGGGTCCTCAAGCGTAGGGAGTAACTTCACCACGTTGAAGACGGGGTGGAGGCGGGACATGGACATCGGAAGTCGGAGGCAGTATGTATTCCGTCCAACCCTCCGCATCACTGTGGAGGGCCCAAGGTAGCAGTGGGCAAGCTTCTGCGAAGGGTGTGTGGGCGGATGTCACTTGCATCTAGATACACCTTGTCTCCAACTTGGTACTCTGGGGCAGGAACCCGGCATTGGTTGTAGTACCTTGCCATGTCATCCTTGGCCTTTGCAAGGGCCGACTTGGCTTCCGAAAGGGTGGAGTCCATGCGGTCTTGGAACTCATTGACCGTCTCGAGTCAGGACTCAGCCTGGCATGGTTCGAAGCCCATCCGCGGGTGTCGTCCGGAGTCAAGCATGAAGAGAGTCTGTTGTGTGGCGGAATGTACATGGTTGTTGTATTGGAATTCCGCCAGTGGAAGTAACTCATCCCAGTCATCCTGCCTCTCATTGACAAAGAGGCGGAGATATTGCTCCAACTCCTGATTGACCCGTTCCGTCTGTCCGTCACCCTGTGGATGGTACGCTGTGGTGGTAGCCAGCTTTATGCCGAGCAGGCGGTAGAGCTCCCGAGTCAGTTCCGCAACAAACTGCGGACCTCGGTCGGAAACGACTTGCTTCGGGAGCCCATGCAACTTCCAGACATGTGCAAGGAACAGGCGGGCTGCTTCGAGGGCTGTGATTGTCATGTGCGTCGGAATGAAACTTTCCGAAGTTCCTCCACCGCCTTCACCACCGACTCCTCCTTCTCTCCATTCCGGTACTGCCTCCGGATGTCCCGGAGCGTTTCCGCTTCCGCCCCAACTGCAGTCACTCCCTCTAGGGTGCGGATTGCCCAGAGACTTGGGCGGAGCAGTGTCATATCCGCATTGTCTCCACTTCCGCTTCCATGATCCGCATGGTGGGATAGGGCATCGGGCTTGCCCATGGTGCGGCCGGGGCGGTGGTGGAGCATGAAGTCAAACCAGGACAGGTGTAGGGACCACCGTGCTTGTCGTCAGTTCAACTTCTTAGATGTGCGGAAATACTCAAGGTTCTTGTGGTCTGTCCAGATCTCAAACGGGCATAGAGCACCCTCGAGGAAGTGTCGCCACTCCTCCAGCGCTCGGATGATTGCCAGCATCTCCTTGTCGTGGATCTCATAGTTCCGCTCGACCGGACTAAGGCTTTTAGAGAAGAAGGCAATTGGATGCCATCCCCCATCACCTTCTGATGACTGTTGTGACAAGACCACTCCGGTAGCTGTGTCGGAAGAATCCGCCTCGACTCAATAAGGGCGAGAGTCATCAGGAAAGATCAGGACCAGGGCAGAAGTGATCAGCGCTTTGAGTTTGTCAAAGGAGGCCTGTTCCGGCTCTCCCCAGTGGGACACCTTGCTTACCAAGTCCATGACGTTCATGATCACGTTGTAGCCATGAGACTCTGGGAGTTCAACGATGAAGTCGACACTGATGGTGTCCCAGCAGGATTCGGGAATTGGGAGCGAAACAAGTTCTCCAACGGGCGGATGTCGTTGCGCTTTGGTTCGGAGACAAAGGTCACATGTCTTCACGTACTGTCCAATGTAGCAGGACATCTGAGGCCACAAGTAATTCCGAGCCACTAACTCCAGTGTCTTCCACCTGCCAGCATGCCCAGCGACCTGTGTGTCATGGCGCTGGGACACGATGCGGCGGCGGAGGTCCGCTCCACCTGGAACATAGACCTTGCCTCTGAAGTGGAGCAGTCCATCACGTTCCGACCATTCCGCTGCCTGTACAGACCATGAGTGCCCTGCCATCCAACCTCCTTCTTGGTGAGGTCGAAGAGGGCACAAGTGTGGCAGGAGAAGTCCTTGATGAACCGCCGGTAGAAATTGACAAACCCAATGAAGGACTGGACCTCTTTCTTGTTTCGTGGCACAGGCCAATCCGATACACCGGAAAATTTGACTGGGTCCATTTCCACCTTTCCTTCCGACACAATCACCCCAAGATACTCTATCTGCATCCGCTCAAATTCGCACTTTTCTGGCTTGAGACACAGGTTGTATTCCCGGAGCCATTCCAGCACTCTCTGCACGACTTCCCGATGTTCCGACATTGTTTTTGTGAAGATGAGGATGTCATTGAGGTAGACGCAGACAACCCCTTCTGCTATCATGTCACGGAAAATGTCATTCATCATCGTCTGGAGTGTGGCGGGACTGTTGATGAGGCCAAAGAACATGACCTGTGGCTCAAAGAGTCCTTGGTTGGTGTGGAATGCGGCCTTCCACTTGTCTCCCTCCCGGATCTGAACATTATTGAAGCCCCAGCAGACATCCAGCTTAGTGAAGTACCTTGCCCCCCGGAGTTGTGTGATTAGTTTGGAAATGAGTGGAATGGGGTACCGGTTCTTGATCATGATCGCATTCAAGGCCCGGTAATCCTGCACAAGTCTGAGCGAGCCGTCCTTCTTCTTGATGAAGAACACCGGAGATGCCATGGGTGACTTGGAGGGGCAGATCCTCCCTGTACGGAGGTTTTCCGCAAGGAATGCATCGAGCTCTACCTGCTCCTTGGGTGACAGCAGGTAGACTTTGCAGTTGGTGGGCTTTGACCCAGGCTCCAACTCGATGGCATGGTCCCACAGCTTCCCTGGAGGCAGGGCATCAAACGACTCCTTGGCAAAGACGTCCTCGAACTCCCGCAGGTACTCCGGAATTTCTGCCTCCACTCTATCATGCTTCTTGGAGGCTTCAGCAAGGCGTTGCGAAATATTTCCGGTGGCGCGGATGCGTTCCGCTTCCGGTGGAAGGTTTACGTACAGCAAGCGCTCCCCTTCCACCAGAGTGTCTTCTGGGCCGAGTCGGATGACATCAGAGTCGGAATCAGAATCGGAATTGGGACCCGGTTCAAATTCCGCTTCCGAGTCTTCTTCTGCAAGCAGTGGATGGGGGCCAGAATGACATGTCTGTATGAGCCGTTCGGTCTTCCGCTGCTCCTGGCGCTCCTTCCGCACTTCCGACCGGCACATGTGACACTTGGCTGGGCATCGACTCATCAGTACCTTCCGAGTCTGCCAATTGATCTCCGGGTTGTGCTCCTGAAGCCAGGTAAATCCGAGGATGACGTCTTGCTTCCCCAGGCTGGTGACTGCAAAGGAAGTGCGTTCTGAGTGTCCATCGTAGCGGAGAATTGTGTCTACTATCTCCGTGATGGACCCTGCCTCATTGGGGCTTCCATCCACATTGAACACCGGGATTGCACGTTGCAACTTCCGCGTGGTCAGTCGGTTCCGTTCCACATAGTCCCGGTCTATAAACTGACCAGTGGCCCCACAATCGACAAGGGCGGGTCCGGATTTGACTTCCGCTGTATCTGTTGTCTGGATCTCCACCTTAATGACTAGTGATTTGGGGCCAGGGGTGGCAGCAACAACATAGTGCTTCGGGAGGTGTCTCTCCCAAGGGCGGATGTGGGATGGATGGGGTGTCGGATTTGGTTTTTGTGTGACTTTATCCGGTGGGTCTGTACGAAGTGAGGGGTGTGGGGGCTTTTCATTCTCTACTTCAAGACAGGCAAACCGGTTATGTACAGGCAGCAGGGGCACACATCTCACCTGCTGCGCGTCACAAAATCCGACGCATCTTCCACTTCCGATGCACCATGTTCCGTATTTTCAGAAATTCCTTCCACAGTGGGCACTCCGCTTATGTCTGCGAGTGCGAGGAACTCTGGAAGGAGCTCAAGTTTCTCCTCTGTGGTCATAAGCCGGATGTCAAAGGCTTGGGGGCACTTGCGGGCATAGTGGCCTGGTTGTCAGCATCGGAAGCAGGTGATAGTTCCATGGCCTTTTCCGCGCATGCGGTCAACATCCATCAGGGCAGGGCCACTCTTCGAGGGAGGGGGCTAGGGTTCCTAATAGGAGCAGGCGGAGAAACCGTCGGAAATATTTTCCATGTGGGAATGAATGCGCTTCCAGGTTTTGGCACAGGTGGAGTAGGACGAGTGGAACTGCGTGTCATGTTCCGGCTTGTCTCCACGAAGGCCTCATTTGCTTCCCTGTTCCAGGACACCCTCTGCGCAGCTTGGTACCACCCTTCCGGGTCATCGAAATCTGGAGCTCCATCCCCAAGCAGCACTACTTGGTTCTGGAGTGTCGGATCAAGCCCTCGTCGGAATTTGATGACGATCGTCTTGTCATCGTCATACTCCGCAAGGTTGATGAGCTCCTGGAAGCGGTCAATGTAGTCATCGACTGGATCCTTGGCCTGGTACCAGCTGGTCCCCTCGAGCTTCGTAAGGGCTGTGAGCTGCTCATTTTTCGGGCAGAACTGGTCGGAAAATGTTTTCTCGAAGGCGTCCCAGTCCCGGAAGTAGTTCCCCTTGCCCTTTGCTTCATGTTGGATCACCTTGTTTGCAAAATGGGCTGCGGGATCCAACTTGAAAAAGGACAATGCCCAGTGAATCCAAGCCTGGTCGTTTGGAAAGAGGTCTCCGATAATTGCGAAGTAGATGCTGCATGTGTTGAAGAATGCACGTCCCTTCTCCCGATCTCCGTCAAAGTCCACCGGAGTTGCGGGTTTGACCTTTGCTAACTTCGCGGACATCCTCTCTTCCGCCAGTTCTGCTTTTCCGAAATCCAGCTCATCCAGCATTGTATTTCCACCACTTTGTGGAATATCTAACTTGGCCAAAATCGTTTGTAAGGCTGTTTCAATCGCGTCGGTCTTCATCCGGTTCTGTGTCAATTCCTCTTCCATATTCCGAAGACGATCATCCGGATCCATGTCAGAAGGGGAAATATGGGACGGGATTTCCGGGGTTGGGAGCTCGACGTAAGAAGAGGGGCTGTCGTATACCGTGTGTGCGGAAGAGGTCGCGATCTCTGAGTCGCTGTCTCCGATTCTGAACGCACTTATGGCGAATGCAATGTGCAGTACGACCACCGGTCTTCTAGGGGAGAGACTTTTCTGCTGTAAGGGCAACCCTGGCTGGTTGTGGAGATCACACTACCACACAACTGACAAGGGGAAATCCAAAGTATGTATAAATGAACAGAGTATATAAGAGAGGGGATTCTCACCTGACAAGGGGAAATCCAAAGAGAAAAGTCTAAGGACCCCCAATGTCAGCGAGCCCGTATTATATTACGCTGCGCAGCCAGGGATAACACTTGGCACCTGCCATCAACCCTGCATCCTCCTGACCTCCCTGACCCTTGATCGACCCTTGATGCCACCTATTACGCAAGTCGCTTGATTTCCGACACTGTTCCGAGAGTGGAAGTCAGAAATTGGAGTGGAACTGGCAAAGCGAACAGACCTGGTGGAAGTTCTCCCAGAAGCGGAATCATTTCCAAAAGCGGAGGCGGAGATGGAATCGGAACTGGAAGTGGAGTCGGAAATGGAGTTGGAACTGGGTGTGGTGTTGGAACTGGAACTGGAAAACAGGGTGTCCCCTGACAGGGTGGACGTAGAGGAAGAGTGGTCGAAGGGTGAGGCGAACTTTGGCGAAGATGCTAGGGAGTGATGAGGGGGAACGTAGAGGCAGCGGGGTAAGGGAAATAGACAGGTCATGACAATTCCCTGCTGTTTGGCTGCAGTGATGTTGCCAGCATCTGCCGGTCTCGGTTCCATTTCCCTACCGATAGCCACATCCCAAAGATCCAAGTCATTGAGTATCCACTCAAGCTGCTGGTGCCATGCCACGTAGTTATCCTCGTTTAGGGGGTTGATCTTGTATATGTTATTGCTAGTCGACATCTTGATCAGTGTTGAATTGATTTAGTGTGAAGTGTGCTTGTATGCAGTTAGGATAGGTTTAGCCTGTAGTACTTTAGTTACAGCTGGGGCCCATAACCTGTAGAATGAAGGAAATATAAAATATGATGATATTATGATCTACTTGAGATCTGTCCGCTTTTATACTAAATACGATATTCTTTATTACTAATTGCTTTGAGCTGTTGCTGTGCTGATGCCATGCTGGTGCACCAGTATCTCGAGTGCTCTCGAATGTCCAGCTATGTGCATTCTGGCTCATCCTCGGCTCACTCACTGTCCTGATTGCTAACAAACTATATAGTGGGTCCTTGCAGATCCACTGGTATTAGCTAAGGATACCAGCAGTGCACATTGCCTTAAGGGCAATGCGGGTAAATAGGGGTATTAACACCCTCCCCCTCTATGGACAACTGAGGGATCATTCATAGAGATCCCTGGTGAGGTCATTGGTCCCCACATCTGAGATGTTGATGTCATCATAGGGGGCCTGTTGATTGCGAGGGTCAACTGGCAGAACTGCCTCCACGGGGGCGGAGTGAGTCTGCACACCGGCATTACGGGAGGTTCGACAGGAACTTCTGCATCACCACTCTTGTTAGAATGAACATTGGTAGCATTCTTGTTCAAATCAGTGCTGGCATCAGCACTCAGCTCTGGCACCTCCTCTGAAGACTGCGCCTCCTCAGACCGTGTCTCCTCAGCCATGGTGGCCGCAGCCAGTGCCTGTTTGCACGGTTTCATGTTATGCTTTCGGGCACACTTGTTACACAGTGGCATGTACGAAACTGAGCTGTTTGCGTGGTGAGCCCAGGACACATTTGATGATAGTTGGTAGTTGGTATAGGATAACAGGGATGGTCCCCCCGCTCTCCGTCCACAAGGGAATTACACTGAAGGCATATAAAAATTTTCTGGTCTGAAAAACTGTTCAAAAAACTGTAAAGATATTCTAAATTTTTTTAGTGTTTTTAATGTAAAAAAATTATAGCAAAATTTTGTGTTTTTGTTAGAATTTGTTGAGCAAGAAAATTGCAAAAAAGTTTAAAGTTTTTTTGCAGGGTTTTTTCTGTCTTTTTATAAGGGCGCGTTCGGTAACTAGACCATGATAATCTGATCTGAAGAAATCATAAAATCTACAACTCACTCGTAACCTTGATCTTTTCTGCGTGTGATCAATATTGAATCGAGCCGAACGCACTGTAATCTTGACTTGAAATTTCCTTCGCTGACAAAGTGTGCGTATGTGGGTGTGACTGACATGTCATGAATCGTGAGCAAGCCCTGATAGAAGCTTGGGTACGCTACAGGAAGAGAAGGCAGATGGTGGCCTTGCTCATGATCAAGACTGTCGGAGAGGTAGTGTTACACTATGGAAAGCACTATCTTTGTAAGCAGCTCTACCACACCTCCATCCTATCTGGTTGGCGATGGGTCCGAGAGCTACTTCATGGAAACCCACGCCGTATCCAGGATCAACTCGGAATGAAAAAGCACGCTTTTAGAAAACTGGTCCAGGAACTGTTCAGACGCACAGCTGCCAACCACACTCGTTACATGGACCTTGACGAGCAGGTGGCTATTTTTGCATATGCCCTTGTGACCAATTTATCAAATAGGAAGCTCGGCGAGCAGTTCCAACGGAGTGGGGATACAATTTCAAGGTATTCTTATTCCTCCTCCGCTTGAAGAGCTTCTATTCATGTCAATTTATCCAGATGTTTCCACCGCATCCTAGATGCAGTAACATCGCCGGCCTTTTACAATACCTATGTCAAGCTACCAAATTTGGAAACCCAACTTGACGGATATATTGCTGATAACCCAAAATTCTTTCCCTACTTTGAAGATGCCCTTGGAGCAGTTGATGGGACACATATTACAGCACGCCCTTCAACAGAGGACAGGTCTCGTTACCGCAACCGGAAAGGGACCCTCACGCAGAATGTCTTAGCGTGCACTACCTTTGATATGCATTTCTGCTATGTTTTGAGTGGTTGGGAAGGTAGTGCCAGTGATGGACAGGTCTATCAGGATGCACTTGTCCATGATCTGGCCATTCCACATGGAAAGTACTATCTGGCGGATGCTGGATATCCTATATGTGATGCCTTGCTCATCCCATTTCGAGGCATTCGATACCATCTTCGAGAGTGGGAAGCTAGCGGGCTCAGGTATGTACGAAGCTCTCACCAAATAACTTACTTAACCAGTAGTCTTCAGGCCCAAAACCTACAAGGAACTCTACAATTTGCGACATTCTCAGGCACGTAACATTATTGAGAGAGTCTTTGGAGTTGCAAAGAAACGATTTGGTATCCTTCGTGAAACGAATGAATATCCAACGTCGACACAAGCAAAGATTATTCTAGGCTGCTGTGTCATTCATAACTTCATTCGGACATATGATCTGGACGAGGAGCCTGAAGCCGGGGAATTACCTGAGTTAATGAACGGGATTGGAGCCACGAGTGTTACGGCTGTTGGAGGGAGTGTACACCCTGCAGAGACACGGAGGGCTACAGCAAAGAGGGAGAGAATTGCACAGGCAATGTGGACAGGGTATCAACAAGAGCTACGTCAACATAGGTAGATCACTCTCATAGCTCGTACTCGATACTACATATTTGGGAACATCTGGAAGTTGAGGAGATCAGCGTCAGCCTGCTTTTGACGAAGCCACTTCACCCTGAGCCCCTTACGCTTGATTGCCAAATAGGTAATCGGTGCCTTTGGATCCTGTGAAAACAACCTCACCACTGACAGGACGGCTTCATCATCGGACTCCTCATCTTGTAGGACTTCAATAGCCCTGGACAGTCTCTCTGGAGACGTCTGCGCATCACAGTTCCCTACCTCGAGTCCACTTGCTACAGCTCCAAGTGCTTTTGATATGGCGAAGAGGCCATCTGCACCAGACTGCCGAGTGCGTTTGTCAGAGAGACACTTACTGTCGCGTCCTGCATCCTGAGCCTTACGCTTGCCTAACATGGAGGTAGAGGGGGATTCCGGTAGGTCACTACTCAAAAAGGTGGTAGCCTAACCTTCCTTCATGAGTTTCGTTGACTGCGAAAGAGACGAATAATCGACGAACCTGGACTGATCCCAGATCCTCCTCATGCTCAGCATCTTCTTCCTCAAAGACCTCACCATATTTTGATTCTCCATCAACATCAGACACGTAGGAATCAGGAGACCCTTCGACTTCGGCTGGCTGGACTCTAGGTCGAAACACACCGGCACCAGTCGCGAGCACATTGTCACACAAGTGCGCCAGGTCATCAAACAAGGGAAAAGGTTTCTTTTTGAAAGGAGCTGCCGCATAGTGGGTCTACATTCCCATAGTCACAATATGATAATGTAGAATAATCATACGCCATACCTTAATATACACTTCCCATACTTCCTCTGGGGCTGTCACCATCTGTCGGCCTTCATCCCATCCAAAACCAGACTGCAGACGAAGGGCTTTCACTATCTTGTACTGCTTTTTGAGCTGTAACCCATCAGCGAACCACAAACCAGGCATTGCGGCGAAGAAGCTTACCCGATGAAACCTTGATTTCACCTGTGAAGCGGTCTTCAAAGGCCCTTTGCGATGCATTGCATCCATAATCTTGAGCTGGTCGACGACGAGTTGCCAGACAGCGCTCTTGAACCCGTTTTCCGACGTGTTCCCCATGGCCTTTTGATCAGTGAGAGTCAGCACCAGTTCAGCTTCCTCAGCTGCACACCACTGGGCATTGTCAGTCTTTGCCTTTGACTTCCCTTGCCTTTTGGTTTGCGCTGGGATGACGTCCTGGACATCGATGCTGGACATGATGAAGGATGGCGGCCAGCTATAGCATGAGGTTGGTCACAAACGTCACGGAGCGTGACTTTGGTTTCGACCTGCGAAAGAGAAGTCCAGAGTCCACATCCTCGAGATACAGCTTTGAGCTGTATCTCAAAAGTATAGGGAGATCACGCGTGGTCAAAATCTTTTTAGATTGAGATTTCATGAGCCGAATGCCCCAAAATCGAAAAAGATTTCGCAAGATTGCGAAATCGTGGTTTCTTCACCTTTTGGTGAGAGATCACCAAAATACATTTTTGTGGTCTGGTTACCGAACGTGCCCTAAGTTTCTTTGTGAAAACACAAAGAAACCTATAAAAAACCCTGAAAAAAACTTTGAATTTTTTTACAATTTTCTTGCTCAGCAAATTCTAATAAAAACACAAATTTTTATTATAGTTTTCTTCACATAAAATACACTAAAAATATTTGGAAAATCTTTACAGTTTTTTCAACAGTTTTTCAGACAAGAAAACTTTTATATGCCTGCAGTGTTAAGGCCTATGCGCCCCCACTCATCTATTGGCAAAAGAGTGACCATGAGAAAACGTTCACAAATGATGCAATAACGAGAATGCTTGGAAGGTATACAGAGGTACGGATGAGCTACGTACCTCTCTGTGTTGCTAGATCGGCGAACTGCGCCTGATGATGCCACTAGGGTAGTACTCAGAATCAGGTCGTTTCTCTGTGTAGGCATCTTAATTCCGGCATCTGCAACTTCATGGTCAGAATCGCCAGCTCCACGGTCAACATCCCCATGATCAGCATCTCCAGCTCCATCACATCCCACAGATGAATCTATTGGCCAATCATTGGCATCATACCCGTAGGACAAAGGTAAATAGGACGATCACGAGATGCTCATTAAGGCAGGATCGATCACAACCTTGTCCTGTTCATTCTTGACGCTGTCATCATCACGGTACGAACCAGTCCAGACACGTTACGTGACCGCGTCTCAGAGTGTTGTTCCTCCCACCGCCCAATGCCCACGAGGTCGAGAGGGGGGCGTGTGCTGTCTTGCACTTCTGAACTATACCTGCTCCCAGGATATCTGAACGTGCCCCGGGCTCGCCTTCGAGACGCATCCGACTCGAGCATGAATCGTCTTCATCATTCTGCGACGCCTCAGTGGCGCCCAAACATGAACGCGGACGCGGCGGTACGGGCTGGCCTTTGTACTGAGCGTGTACGCGACAGTAGGTGTCTGTAGGTATGGGGGAAGACCGAGCGGGAGGAAGCGCGAGCATTTGGCGAGATGGTGCAGGGGGCGCAGGGAGGGCAGGAGGATGCGGCAGTGGAGGTAAACGGTGGCGAAGATGGCAGTTTTAAGGAGGCACATAAGGATGATGCGCAGGGCGGTAGGTGTATATCCTGCGAGGGTCAAAGATAAGGATCACGGCCAATGTGGGTATATGCAGAGGAAGGAGGGCCAGTCGAGGGATATCGCTGACGCTGAGGGGACATGCGTGGGTAAGTGGGGGGTGCGTAATGGTCGGTGGCACACTAGAGTAAGGATGTATCGCCGTAGATCTGACGTATCTGAATGGAGGAGCTGGCCGAGATGGGGTGCGAGACATCTTAAGGTCGCGCGTGTCGAGAGTGAACCTAAGTTAAGCTAGAAGACAGATATGAGGGTCTCGTGTGAAGTTGACGACGGTGCTCGTCGTAATGGAAGCAAAATCCTGAACCGATACCTGTCGCGTCAAGTGAGAGCGTACACTAGAAACTCATAGCCATGTTGCAAGAAACGCACGAGCAGACGGTGCAAGCAAAGGACCAGCGCCGGAAACGCGTCACGACGTCGCACTACGTTATCATGCCCCAAATTGCTCTAGCAGCCACAACGAGAACGAAAAGGGTGGCACAAGGTAGCACACTCACGAATCCAAGGGAAGTGTCCACGGGGTAATGTCCAATGTAGGACCCGGAATATACGAAGGCGTGTGAGATGACGATTGGAAGGCTGTGTGTACGTGCGACGTGCCCAGTAATCGTTACTGATATTAGTGTGGCGTAAAAGCTTGTGGTAGCAAGCGTGAACACAGAGCGGGTCGGGTCGTTGTCAATGGTCGCAGGTGGAGCGCAAGCGGAACACAAGAATGTCAGAAGCAAACTGAAGCGGAAGCTCACAGGGTAATGTGGACGTGTTGACTCTGAGAGGCGCTTGTATGTCGAACAGTGTCAACAATGGACCACTCGTTAAAGGAGCGGTGTATCGTGGTGAGAAAGAAACTAGGGTTGTGAGCTAGGACATATTACGGCCCCATATTGTGTGAACTGAATGCCTCATGTGCGGGACCCCTTGTCAGTTCGTTTCATGAGGGAGCAGCCTTCAAAGGGCTAGTCAGTACTCGACAAAGAACACCGGATTTTATTGCCGGCCTCACGTGATGTCACGCGGTCTTCGAACGTCGCCATGGGTACTCACGGGCGGCAAAGCTATGATGGATTTTCCTACGCCTAGGTAACAGGGACCTACACGCGCATCCAGAAACAAGCTTGGGTTCGGCAGCGATTCGATCCAGTCACATCCCCAGATTGGCTACAGTCCATTAGCGTTCGCGTGGAGTGGGGGCAGAAGCATCGACAGATATTTTTATTCTTTGCCCTGAAAAATAGCCATCTGGACGAAAGAGCACTCCAGTGGACGCAATAGTGTCTGGCTGCCTTCCTGTGCTGGCCGCGGGAGACCCAGTAGACCATAGATGGAAACGTAAGCTTGAAGGACAGGGGCACAGCAGGAAAACATGGGGTGTCTATTCCTACGGAAAATTGCAACAAGGTGAGAGGGAGAACAGACAATGGTGATTGCATCTGCAGGCCAAGAAGAAGACAGAGGTTCAACGGGATATAGAGGAGAGAAAGACAAACAAACTACCACAATCGCCAAATTCCACCTCCGCTGAGTCATCGTGGTCTGCTACACAACTTCCACTTCCGCAAAGACGGCTCTGTCGAACTATCGAATAGTTATTTCCAGGCTCACAGGATGTGAGTGGTCTTGCCAGTGACGGTGTAGGTGGATGCTGCCGGTAATGGTCCCCTCTACTTACACATGCCAAGGTCCACCAAAGCCCCAGCTCAAAACACATCTTGAAGAGACGGATTGAAGCGTCATGATTGCCGTCCAGAGTCATATCGAGAGGACTGAAGGACGAGGATCGCCACGAGACTCACGAGTATTATTTGACTTCGCCAATGACACTCTTCGTCCGAGCACAAAGGCCAAGAGGAGATCATTTGTCGATATTATCGAGCATCATATGGGTCGTGCTTGTGCTCAGGGTCGAAAGGTCTTTCTCCCCAATGGACTCCCGGCATCTGGTTTCGGGGTCCGGCTTGCTCGTGAGTTTGCCTCCTTTCCCGGTTCTAAATTTGAGATTTGAGATCGCGGGCCTTGCAGTCCCGCCCTGCACCCTCAGGCTCAACTACCGACTAACATTCCCGACACGTCTTATGAACAAAGCCACACCGGGGGTCGCGTCACCCCAGGGACGGTTATACGTACAACAATTAGGGGCGGGGTGTAAGGGTTATGTGGGATAGGACGGTGCGTGGGGGAATTTGACAAGGAGTGAACGCAAGGTTGGTAGTGGAGAGAGACGTATGGCGGAACAACTCGAGGCGTAGGCTGGCGGGTCGAGGCGCAAAACTGGGATGCAGCTGGACACATGGTAATTCTGGGCAGTGGTAGAGGAACCTGAGCCTTACCTTGAACCAAGCAAGGAGAGCGCAGGGGCAGCGGTGAGCGCGAGACAGAGTGACGAAGTTCCGTTCCACAGCGATAACAGAATTCAAAGCTGACTTCTGTATTCAAGATGCTTTTGGACCTGCGTCTTAGGGCGCGCGGACGCGATGGGAAGAGAACATGTAGTGCAGCATCGGGAGGTTGGCATTGGTGTACGGATGGATACGTCTGGCTTTGTCTGGGGCCGGGTAAGATGATAGATGTCATTGGCCGTGTAGGTAAGTACCGCGACTAGCGTTGTCTCTCTAACCCTCACAGGGATTCACGTGACCGAAGACATTCTTCCTGTCTGCTTAGCTCAGCCGCCACTCTCTCTTTTCGTACACTGCTTCAGAGCCACGCGACGATCGACGGGCGCTTCACCTGGACACCAGGAACACATGTCGAAGCCTGCAGCTCCCACGGTACTCACATCGAAGCCTGCAGCTCCCACGGCACTCACATCGTAGCCTGCAGCTCCCACGTCTTCGATGATAGGTCCGAAGTACGTAAATGCCATGCGGCGCCTCGCGTCCTTGTTTTTTCTGCCCACCTCCTACCACCCACCACACTGCGAACAATGAACAACGTTAAGGGCAACGATGAGGGCACAGTAGTCCACGAGCACTTTTCTAGTGAGCCAGGTGCCCACTCTCCACCCCGAAGTATTGCTGCGGCAATCAAAGTTTCAGGAAAGGCTCTTTCGTTTGCGCTGTGCATTGTATACTGACTCTTGGCCATCGACAACAGACTTGAAATGCTCCCATCTTCCCAACGCCCCACGGTTCTGCAAGCGTCCTAGTCGCTGCTTCGTGAAACTCTTCGTCGATAAGAATATCCAGAAAACTGCGTTAGCTGCGAGAGGCAATAGTGCCTCGTGGAATGAGCCATTCTATTTGTGCGTTTAATTCCAGTGTTATTGTCTCAACGTGATCTTATATCCATGCATAGCTTCCACTTGGATCGGTCTTCTGTGTTGGAAATTGAAGTATATGGGCACCATACCTTCGCACGTGATACTTACATAGGCGGTGCGAAGGAAAGGATCGAGTTGCTGCTTGTAGAAGGAGCAACTAGAGGTCAGTCCTTTTTCTCATCGACGGAATGCACGTGTAAACATCGAACACAGCAGCCATTGCTCAGAAACTGCGAAAATCAGATAAGGCAGGGAAGATGCATGATGTTCAGACTGTCCTGGAGTTTACCGTCACGTCTTTCGGGACGTCCGACGAGGCGCTGCAAGGCCAATTGAACGAAGCCGTCAGCGAAGCGAAAGTGGTCGATGGTATGAACCCCACGCCGTCCGAAATTATTGATGCAGGGAATGTGGTCGACGGCGTCATTTCTACGAATAATGCTGTCGTCCCGATAATAGCGGCTTGGGATCCACTCCTGGACAAGATCAAGCGGTTTACCGAGATCGTAGATGGGATCTCCGAGGTATGTTTCTAACGTCGGCGGTCTCCCAGGTCATCTCATGTACACGGTTTGCTTCATTCTAGATCCATCCTTACGCCAAAATGGCATGGTCTATCCTGTCTATTGCGCACAAGGTAGATCTATCACATGCACCAGCTTGATAAACATATCTGACGTCTGGCCAGACGATCATTGCTCAGAAGGACCGGGACGATAGCATCAATGAGCTGGCGAAGGCCATTGGAGACGCTTATGACTTCGTCCACTTGGCAGAGCCGTTGAAGGAAATTGAATCGCAAAAGCCAATTATCATATCCTTGACGGATCAGACAGTAGAGTGTAGTTACTTTATCCGCGACTACGCCAAAAACAAGAACTTCTGTATGTTGGACCCATTGTGTTGGGTGGCCGCGGCTGATGGTCTTTGTTTAGGGAAAAGAACTGCGAAGAATCTAGTGTCGGATGTCGACAGCAAGGTCAAACAATACCAGGACACGTTCAACAAAATCAAGTCGGCGTTACAGGAACACGCCGTCATCCATACTGAAATCACTGTACTACGTGTTCTGGATGTCGTCGGTGACCTCTGTGAGCTTTTCTGATTTGTGGCTTTCTCCGAGGCTAATACACCTTGCAACCAGCTGAGGAAGTCCATCTTAATGACATACCCTACGCAGCGGGAGCTGGTTGCGATCCTAAAAGGGGCTGTTTGCCGGGTACTCGCGAGAAAGTTGTTGGGGAGATCTGCGATTGGGCCAACCAGGATAGCGACGATACTCCCCGGATATTTTTCTTGAACGATGTTGCAGGTGCCGGCAAATCTGCGATTGCTCACGAAGTCGCTCGACGATTTGGCAGGCTCAAACGTCTCGGATCGTCATACTGTTTCGACCGCGCTCATCAGGCACAACGCTCCCCCGACAATGTCTTCAGCACAATTGCTCGTGGTCTGGCTGATCTAGATCCAGAACGCAAGGCATCGTTATTGAAAGTGGTTCGGGAGCAGCGAGAACTTCGGACCACAATCGTGCCTAGTTTGCAGTTCGAGAAGTTCATTCTAGGTCCCGCTCAGGGCCTAACCGCCGTTGGACCGACGGTGATGGTTATTGATGCTTTGGATGAGAGCGGAGACGAGGAATCTCGCGAGGGTCTCTTGTCCGTCCTTGGCGATGAAGCAGCGAAACTGCCGTCTAATCTCCGTCTTCTTATCACCTCGCGGGCCGAACAAGACATCCAGGACGCTCTTCTTGGGAAGAAGCATGTGCTGTCCAGGTCCATAATGGATCTTGACCCCAACTCTGCCGATGACGTCTCTCGCTTTGTGAAAGTCCAGCTAGGTCACCTTACCACCCTTGAGCATAAATTTCCCAATAATGGCTGGTGTCGATTATTAGTCGAGAAATCTGAAGGTCACTTTCAATGGGCGTCCACGGCTTGTCGATTTATCAAAGGAGATGGGAAGGGTGGTCGCGTTGCTGTTAAGCAACTGGAGGAAATTTTATTCAAGAACCTCCCTGGGATGGATAACCTGTATCTCGGTATCCTCAAGCAGATATTCGGGGATGGCGATGACTTGACGGACGATGTCAAGTGTCGCTTTCGCTTGGTGATTGGCTGCTTGCTGACTGCCAGAGAACCGCTCTCGATGTCTGCCCTGCAGAAGCTTTGCCATGGAGTCGACGCGGGTACCGAGGCTCATGCTATTGTTGGGCCCATGGGCGCTCTGTTAAGCCTTCCTACTCAGGGCTCTGACACAATCGGCATGCTGCACACGTCTTTTTGTGACTTCTTGACAGATCGCAACCGGAGCGGATCATACTACATCGATATGTCTTCACACCATAGCGACATCGCACTCTCATGCTTGCGCATGATGATGGAGGAACTATGTTTTAACATTTGTCAGCTTGAAACTTCGCATCTGCGTAACAACGATGTTGTCGACTTGGCGACACGCATCAAGAAGTATATATCCCCACAACTTTCCTACTCTTGCCGTTTTTGGGCGGACCATGTTGGCGCCACGGACTTTACCCCGGGTGTAGGTGCAATGGTCAGGAAGTTCTTCGAGACTAATGTACTCTACTGGCTGGAAGTTTTGAGTCTGATCAAGAATATACCCGATGCATCAGCATCGCTCTCGTCAATAATGGACTGGAGTCAGGTGAGTCCCCAAGTTGTTATATGCTTCGACGTGAGTCTAATGAATTTCAGGA
The DNA here is from genome assembly GCA_015179125.1 of Gautieria morchelliformis. Classification (NCBI taxonomy): domain Eukaryota; kingdom Fungi; phylum Basidiomycota; class Agaricomycetes; order Gomphales; family Gomphaceae; genus Gautieria; species Gautieria morchelliformis. The sequence continues at coordinate 149,449 of WHVA01000169.1, read as the reverse complement.
TAATGACATTACAGCATTCGTAACGGATACCCACAATTTCGTAGGTGTGTTTGGCAGTGTAATCTCTCAGAGTACTCCCCATCTCTATTTGTCGGCACTCCCGTTTGCACCTGCAAGGTCGAAAATATGCGAGATTTACCTCCCACGATTTCCGCGACTACTCCGCATCGAGAGCGGGAAAGCGACGACGTGGCTACCTATTCAAACCGTTCTGGTAGGCCACACAGCCTTAGTGACATCGGTGGCGTTCTCGCACGACGGCAAGCGCATCATCTCCGGGTCTTATGACAAGATGATCCGTGTGTGGAATGCAGACACCGGGCAGCTCATTTTGGCACCACTCAAAGGCCACACCGACCACGTCACATCGGTGGCGTTCTCGCCGGACGACAAGCGCATCGTCTCTGGGTCTGAGGACAAGACGATCCGCGTGTGGAATGCAGACACAGGGGGGCTCATTTCAACACCATTCAAAGGCCACATCGAGTGCATCATGTCGGTAGCCTTATCGCACGATGGCAAGCGCATCGTCTTCGCGTGTCTAGCCACGCCGACGATCCTTGTGTTGAATGTAGACACTGGGGAGGTCATTTCGGCACCATTCGGCCACACCCAGTGGGCCAACTCGGTGGCATTCTCGCATGACAGCACGCGTATCGTATCTGGGGCTGCTGACATGACGATCTGTGTGTGGAATGCAGACACCGGGGAGCTCATTTTAGCACCATTCAAAGGCCACACCGACCAGGTCCGATCGGTGGCGTTCTCGCCGGACGGCAAGCGCATCGTCTCTGGGTCTTCAGACATGACGATCCGTGTGTGGAATGCAGATACCGGGGAGCTCATTTCAACACCGTTCAAAGGCCACACCCGCTGGGTCCAGTCGGTAGCGTTCTCGCACGATGGCAAGCGTGTCGTATCCGGGTCTTTGACCACACGATCCGTGTGTGGAATGTAGACACCGGGGAGCTCATTTCAGCACCGTTCGAAGGCCACGCCGGCTCGGTCACGTCGGTGGCATTCTCGCACGACAGCAAGCGCATCATCTCCGGGTCTCAAGATAAGACAATCCGTGTGTGGAATGCAGACACCGGGGAGCTCAATTCAGCACCAGTCAAAAGCCACACCGACCGCATCAACTCGGTGGCATTCTCGCCGGACGGCAAGCGCATCGTCTCTGGGTCTGAGGACAAGACGATCCGTGTGTGGAATGCAGACACCGGGGAGCTCATTTTAGCACCATTCGAAGGCCACACCGTGGACGTCACGTCGGTGGCGTTCTCGCAGGACGGCAAGCGCATCGTCTCTGCGTCTTCAGACATGACGATCCGTGTGTGGAATGCAGATACCGGGGAGCTTATTTCAGCATCGTTCAAAGACGACGAGCGCGTCGTCTCCGGCTCTGAGGACAAGACGATTCGTCCGTGGCTTTCAGATATCGGGGATATCCTTTCAGAACCATTCATACCCTACCCCAGGCGGGTCACGTCGGAGGCCTTCTCGCACGATGGAGAGCGCATCATCTCCGGGCATCATGACAACGCGATCCGTGTGTGGAATGTAGACACCGGGGAGCTCATTTTGGCACCATTCAAAGGCCATGCCGACTACGTCACATCGGTGGCGTTCTCGCAGGACGGCAAGCGCATCGTCTCTGGGTCTTTAGACACGACGATCCGTGTGTGGAATGCAGATACCGGGGAGCTCATTTCAGCACCATTTGAAGGCCACACCCGGGACGTCACGTCGGTGGCGTTCTCGCACGACGACAAGCGTATCCTCTCCGGGTCTCGTGACCAGACGATCCGTGTGTGGAATGCTGGCACCGGGGAGCTCATTTTCCCACCATTCAAAGGCCACACCGGCCGGGTCAAGTCGGTGGCGTTCTCGCCGGACGGCAAGCGCATCGTCTCCGGTTCTGATGACAAGACGATCCGTGTGTGGAATGCAGACACCGGGGAGGCCATTTCAGCACCATTCGAAGGCCACACCGACTGGGTCAGCTCGGTGGCGTTCTCGCACGACGGCAAACGTATCCTCTCCGCGTCTCTTGACCAGACGATCCGTGTGTGGAATGCAGACACCGGGGAGCCCATTTCAGCACCGTTCGCAGGTCACACACATAGTCAGCAGCTGTTACCTTGATTTAACATGACACAATCTGCTAATATCCTTTGCACAGGTAGAGGGCCTGGGTTTCGAGATGACTCACGGCTAGCCAATGGCTGGGTACTCAGCTTGCCCTCCGAACTTTTATTCTGGGTTCCACCCTGGTCTCAGGTGGGTTTGTGGTGGCCGGCGAATACCGCTGTTATTGCAAAGTGGTCCACAAAGCTTGATCTCAGCCAGTTTGAGCATGGGACTTCATGGACGCAATGCAGAGGCACCACATGAGTTACTCATTGACACATGGATATTGCATCCCCTGCTATCATAGTGATTTGACTTGCCATATTGTACTCACAGTAACCCTCTGATAGTCTGTCTTAGACACAGCCTGACCTGCAGTGCATCTACTATGTAAGCTCCCAATTCGCACAAGGTCATCATATGTTACGTATCGAGATTTCCGCTAAGTTGGAACTGGAAAGGACAGCGGCTTCAACTTGTAGGTTGCGCCCCCAATGAACTATCATCCTAGGTATTTCGGAAATGGGTCGGAAGTCGGAATGCACTGAATTGAAGGTTAGTCGGAACTTGAGGCGGAATTGAGGCGGGAGACGGAAAGACTGAGGATCTTGCTAGACTCCCTGTGCTAAGAACAGGAGATGGAGCGAAGGAAATCAAGTATCGAAGGTGATTATCTGATTGCAGAATAACAGACATACATGACAGGCTTTTATACAAAGAGCTGAGACAACAGGTAATGGGGTAGTACTAAGCAAGTTCCGGGGGAAGCGGAAGTCGAGTAGACAATGCGTGGGAACTAACTAATTGGGAACAGTGGGACTACAAGGGGGGGTCAGGGTAAGGTAAAACAATGGCAAAGAACAAGGGGTCGGGAAAACATGTCTGACAATGAAACACAAGGAGGGCCGGACATATGGTCTTGATGAACGATGAAGCGGGTCCGGTGAGTCCGAGTAATCGAGTCGAAAGAACAAGGGAATAGAACAATGGGCGGAATGTTGGAAATATCGGAGGGGCAGAAAGTATTGCGGAACTGAAGGTCGGAAATCGGAAATGAACGGTCATAACATCATAAATAGGTGACAGGGTTTGGTATGTAGAGCACAATCTATGCTCTCCTCTGACCTAGATTAGCTGCATGGTGCTCACAGTGTGCTCCATGAACATGTGCGTCTGCCTGTGAAGTGAATTCTAATCTACTATAATGAGATGGTAAGTGAGAGGTCTGACTTACAGGGCATATGCAACTGTTGTGATAAATGCTTTGCAGTTGAACTTTCTCTAAGTCCAACATCCACACTCTTTTGACAGAACATATTAAAATATATTTACGGAATTTTAAGAAGAGTTATCTATTAGTTTAACCAGTATGATTACTGGTGTGTCATGACCTGTCTATTTCTCTTACCCCACTGCCTCTATGTTCCCCCTCGTCACTCCCTAGCATCTTCGCCAGAGTTCGCCTCACCCTCCGACCACTCCTCCTCTACACCCACTCTATCCGCTGTTCGCCCCATTCTCCGAACCGCTATTCGCTGCTCGCACATTTCTCCAGCAGGCACGCCATCAAATACGATCGAAACCATTTACCCGGCGCGATGGTTCATCACTAACCCATCATCTTCTTAATCCAACCCCTTTGGGTGTTCATATGGCCAAAGTGTGTTCGCAGGACGTCCCTTCCGTAGGTCGTGCGGGATCAACCCAGTAGATGAAGAGTCCGTGCAGGGTAGCATGCATGCAGGTCCCAAGACATGGTTTCATTACCTAGGTGCCTTCGCCACCTTTACTCTCCATCGTTTCATGTTCGCACTCTTCCCTCACTCTATTGTATGTTTATTCCATCTACTTAGTATCATGACTGTGCACCCCTATCTAACCCTGACTCAAGACGGCCTCTTTCCTATTCGCTGATACCTTACGAGCATTTGATATAAGTAATTTACATTCACATGTATATTCTCCAGTTCAATTATCATACATCGTTCACCTTGTGCAAACTTGACCTCGCTGTGATCATCGTTTTGAGCCTTCTCCTGGAGATTTCTATCTTCAACCAGAAGAGGACTTAGGCATCACTGGTGAGTTCTCATACTTCATCTTCGTTACCTTAGCCTTCGAACTATTTTCTGTGCTGACGGCGAAGGGATTGTCGCTACTTAGACAACCCTTCCGTGACACCTTGTACGTTACATCGTCAAGTGCCACGGGCTATTTCGCTATGACTGTAGATAGGGCGAGCTCTGCTCGGGCAGCCCTCTTTTCTTGTGAACATTTATTGGTTCACCTATTCGCCGAACGGCATACTTATTCGCACAAGTCATTCGGGCATTCACTGTGTTCACTAATACACGATATTAACGCCTAAAAACCAATCTTGGTGAATGGACTGACAAGGATGTTGGTGACATTTTGACATTACAAACATCAGTTGGTGGCTCCCCATCAGTCGATAGATCTGACCAAGTAAGATGCTTGTGTGTTGATCAAGTGCTGGATCAGAGGGACGGCTTGAGTGGGAGCAAAAGAGAGAATATTTGCTATAGCACCACAAATGTTGTATGAGGCACTGGAGCTTGCGGGATGTGAGTGGAATGATGTGTCAGGATTATTTGACTGTCCTTTGGAAGGGACATGTCAAGTGCATATGCAGGTGCATATACATTGGATCTCTAGGAAGAAATGATCATGCTGACTGTCTCCGGGGCAAGGACAGTCAATCATGGAGCAATTACATGTTGAGAGGAGCATTATGTATGTCCATATAATTGCTCTCTCTCAAATCCCCCTGTAGGATAATCCCCATCATTTCTCTTGTTTTTTTTTTTTGCATGATTTGTAATTACCCCCTACCCTGTCCAAATGTGCTCACAGGCTCTACCTCCCAGAAATAATAGATAGAAAATCATTTCTCTTTTCCGATAAATATAGAGATCTTATTGTATGTTACCCTAGCCAGAAAAAAACCCTTTGCACTCATTTGCATACATTTGAGTCAGTCCAGAACCTGATCTCAAGTCATACACACTGTTTCAAACAACATCAAAGCTCGTATACCAACTAGATATTAGTTACTTGCTTTATTATTTGGTTTTATAGACCTACCAATTCTACAGATGTTTAGTTGTGCTCATTCAATGACACTTGCATTACTGAGCCAATCACTCAGTTTGATATCAGTTATACATCACTGATCAAGTGCTCAACGATAGCCGCCCACCCACGTTATCATATCTAGTTGCCCAGAATCACCACACCCATAAATTAACTTTCTCACACCTACCACCACCACCAAAAGCGCAACATTCTGATTTCTACTTTCTTGCACAACTGTCAGGGGACACCCTGTTTTCCAGTTCCGACACCATGCCAAGTTCCGACTCCATTTCCAACTGCACTTCCAGTTCTGCTTCAATTTCTGACTCTGCTTTCGGAAATGGTTCCACTTCTGGGGGAACTTTCACCAGTTCTGTTCGCCTTGCCAATTCCACTCCACTTTCCGACTTCTGCTCTCGGAACAGTGTCAGAAGTCAAGTGACTCATGTAGTAGGTGGCATCAAGGGTCGATCAAGGGTCAGGGAGGTCAGGGGGATGCACGGTTGACGGTGAGTACCGAGTGTTATCCCTGGCTTCAGAGTGTAGTATAATATGGGCTCGCTGACATTGGGGGTCCTTAGACTTTTCTCTTTGTATTTCCCCTTGTCAGGTGAGAATCCCCTCTCTTGTATACTTAGTTCATTTATACATACTTCATATTTCCCCTGGTCAGTTGTGTGGTAGTGTGATCTCCACAGCCAACTAGGGTTGCCCTTACAACAACCTGTCTGTAGCTAGTGTAGCACATTGCCATGCTAAAAACAATTAGGGTGATTCTTGAAAACAAAACAAACAAAATGGCCTTGCTGTCATGTGTGGAGGGCAGCCCCAGCGGCCACGCAACTGGGGAGAATGAGGATGGGGACAGCGCAGCAAGGGGAGCAGGCGAAAATGAGAGGTGAGCTAATAGATAGTGCAGGCCCATCAGTGCAAAGCAGGGAGCAGGCGTAGAATTTTCTAGACAGAAACCAGTATGTGGCAAAAGAGGACCCAATATCCCAGGAGTGTCTCATCTATGCACTACTGTGCATGGCCCAAAGCACCACACACAGGGCCCTGAAGGAGGTAGTGAGGGCTGTAGCAATCTTGATGATGGATGCATCGGCAAAACGTTTTGGGGACCAGGTAATTGTCAAGTTTGGTTTTTAGGCGTTAGTATCGTGTATTAGTGAACACAGCAAATGCCCAAATAACTTGTGCAAATAAGTGTGCTGTTCGGCGAATAAGGTGAACCAATCAATGTTCAGAAGGTAAGGGGGCTGCCTGAACGGAGCTCGCCCTATCTACAGTCGTAGTGATATAGCCCATAACACTTGACAATGTAACATGCAAGGTGTTACAGAAAGGTTGTTCAGCAGCAACAATCCTTTTGCCAGCGAAGGTGCTCCTTCCGAGCCCTTCACTGACAGCGCAGATAATAATATGAAGGCTAAGGTAACGAAGGTGGAGTATGAAAACTCACCAGTGGTGCTTAAGTCCTCCTCTGGTCGAAGATAGGAATATACAGGAGAGGGCTCAAGACGATGGTCACAGTGAGGTCAAGTTTTGCACAAGATGGACGTATGATAATTGAACTGGGGAATATACATGTGAATGGAAACTACTTATATCAAATGCTCGTATGATATCAGCGAATAGGAAAGAGGCTGTCTGGATTCAGGGTTGGATAGGGGTGCACAGTCATGATACAAATAGATGAAACAAATATACAATAGAATGAAAGAGGAGTGCAAACATGAAACGACGGGGAGGAAAGAGGGCGAAGGGACCTATGTACTAAAACACGCCTTGAGAACTGCATACATGTTACCCTGCACGGACTCTTCATCTACTGGGTTGGTCCCACACAATCTACAGATAGGACATCATGTGAATGCATTCCGGCCATAGGAACACCCAAAGGGGGTTGGGTTGAGAAGATGATGGGATCAGTGGTGAATGATCAAGCTGGGTGAAGGATGTCAATCATGTTTGATGGCGTGCCTGCTGGCAAATGATGCGAGTAGGGAATAACCGTTCGGCAAATTTGGCAAACAGTGAACAGAGCGAACATAGAAGTGGGGTGACAAAAGGGAGGATGGAGTTACTGGACACGAGAAATAAATGAGTCATGACAGTAATGAAGTATGTGGAGAAGAGGATGGTGCCACTCCTGTGTAAGGCAGAGACAACGGACGCCCTCAGGGAAGCAGCATATGAAACAATAAGGGCCACTGACCTAGCCACAGATGCCCTGACGAGCAGGGCATGAGGCAATGGAGCAACAATACCAATGGCAGAGCTGACATATGCGGCAGCGCTGAAGGGCATGGTCCCACTCACACACCCCACCACCCTGGCCAGAGCAAAGGTGAGGGGCCGTCAGATACTGGTAGACAAGGACCCCAGTACAGAGATAAACCCCTTCAAGGGGTTAACAGAGCAGGAGCTCATCACCAAAGCCAACGAGGCAGTTGAGCAAATGAACATGATGGAAGGGGAGGAATTGAGGTTAGTAGGAGTGAAAAAGCTGGAAAATAGGGGGCTGGTCTTCAACTTGGAAATGCAAGGGGTGGTGAGCTTCATTCAGGCCCACAAGGATGATTTCCGCCACAAGTTCAGGGCATCTGTGGTGGTCAAAGACCGATCCATCTCAGTCATCGGGGAGTATGTCCCAGTAAGCCATTTCCAAGATGTGCTGGCAGAGCAGACAAGAATTGAACATGCCTCGGGACTACCCGATGGCATGCTCCTGTTGACGAGGTGGATAAAACCCATACAGAGGCTCAGCCTGGGCCAAAGGACAGTGCAGCTTGTAGCCTGGTTTAGCACCATGGCAGTGGTGAATGTAGTGATTAGAGATGGCCTAATCATCACGGGAAAACAGACATGCACCAGCAGAATGCACAGAGAGCCATGGAGGTGCTTGAAATGTCAGAAATACACCAGGCATTTAGCAGTGGCATGTGATGGTGAGGAGACCTGTGGCACATGTGGGAAGGGACACAGGATGGCGGCCTGCAAGGAGATGAACCCCAACAAATAAAAGTGCATCAGTTGCAATGAGACAGGGCATGCATCATGGGAAAGGACCTGCCCTAAGTTCATTGCAGCAAGTGAAAGAATAGAACAGGCAGACCCGGAAAGTATGACATACTTGCCATCCAGGAGCCCTACATAGATTGCCTGGGCAATGCCCGTGCAAGCCCATATTGGTACAGCGTCTACCTGGGCACACGCTACATAGACAAGGAAAAATGCACCCGCTCCATGCTGCTGATAAATAGGCACATCATGACCAACATGTGGGAGGCAAGAGATGACATCCAGACGTGACATGCATCAAATTTAGAACACAACTAGGTGTCGTGCTCATATTCAACTTCTACTGTGACTGCACACATTCCGAAAGTTTGCAATTCACTAACATGAATTTACAGTAGGCGATTTTAACCAGCACCACCCACAGTGGGACGAGCCAAGAAATGTGCACTTGTTCACCTGCAGCAACCCAAATGCAGCCCAAGTTCTAAGTGCATATTCTGGGTTTGGAATAGTGGTTCCTGTCAAGATTGGTTTTTAGGTGTTAATATCGTGTATTAGTGAACACAGCGAATGCCCAAATAGCTTGTGCGAATAAGTATGCTGTTCGGCAAAGAGGGTGAACCAATAAATGTTCACAAGGTAAGAGGGCTGCCTGAACGGAGCTCACCCTATCTACAGTCGTAGCGAAATAGCCCGTGGCACTTGATGATGTAACGCGCAAGGTGTCATGAAAGGGTTGTCTAAGTAGCGACAATCCCTTCGCCGGCGAAGGCACTCCTTTGGAGCCCTTCACCAACAGCACAGAAAATAGTTCGTTCTGCTTCTGGCATTTTAAGCAGCAGCGCGGTTCTCTCATCATTCATCTCACCCAGGTCCTTTTTCCTGCGATGATTAAGCCATTTCTGATGCTTAGGTTGGCAGCTTCGACCATTGTAAACTTTGCAATAATGTGGGCTGACTTCTGTCCCGCGACACGTCTGTGGATCTGGGATCCCTGAGTTTCTTTCTATCTTCCGTTGCTCCCCTAGCATGTCTGGAGAGTAGGTGACGGGGACATATTCCACAATGACCGATGTCGTTCTGTCTTTTACGATCACTGTGGCGCTGAACTTTTCTGTGAACTGCTCCATGTGTTCTTGTACCCATCGCACCGCTTCCGCTGTTATTAGGTCCAATACGACCCCCCCGTTTGTGAGCTTCTTAGCCCCGATAAACTTGTCCTCTCCATTTTCCCTTCTGTTCTCCTCCATCTGACTGACCGCCTCATTGGCCTTGGCTACCAGTTCCTCTTCTATGAGCCTGTCTAGAGCATTTGACTCCGCGCGTGGGTCCTTGTCAATGAGTATTTGGCATCCCCTTGCCCTTGCCCTCACCAGGTTATTAGGATGTGACAATGGCACATTACCTTTTAGAGCCGCAGCATACGTTATCCCCGCGTTCACCCCCATCTCTCCTCCTGTAAAGCCTCCTTGTGCACTCAACTCTTCTGCAACCCTCTTTACCACCTTGGCCGTCAGCCTAACCTCTTCGGTCGCATCCCTGGCAGTGTGTGCAGTGTCGCTCAACATTTGGGTGATGAGCTCCACCTTGTCCAGCAGCGGCTTCAACCTTTTCTCCATGTATTGCAGGACAGCAGCTCCGGTGTTTCATGCCGCGTCATCCATCATCAATATGGCTATGGCTCTGGCACCTTCCTGCATTGTTTTTTGGGTCACGCAATGTGCCAGGGATAATAGGGTGTAACTGAGGCACTCGGTGGTGATGGGGTCCTCCTTGGCGTGGTACCCATGCTTATCTAGAAAGTTCCTCGCTTGCTCTCTCATCCTTACCGTGTTGGCCAGGTCTGCTATCAGTTCTGATCTTGTTTTGTTGACGGTCTGCTGACTACTTGCTCTGGTTCTGGCCTGTTACCCTTGTGACGTGGCATGGCTCGGTGGGTCGGCGCTGGTGGGCATCGTCCCATTTTGTTTTGTTTGGGTGTATGGGGGTTTTCTGCGTATCTTTACTACTCTTCTACACCATCTTCTCTGTCTCTAGGTTGTGTGTGTGTGTATGGATATGAGAATTTTGGAGTTTTCGTTGTGGTGGTGAGCGTGAGAAAGTTTACGCTTGGCATTTTGTGGTATGCATATGCAGGAGGTGGATGTTACTTTGGAAGGTAATGGTCAGAACTGGCCCGTTCCTGCAGATATTGAATATGACATACTCGGGGCTCAGATTAAATCTGTGGAGAAAGCACTTACACAAGCAGTTGTGGCTCCTAAACGCAACCCACTCTTCCGTCGTGCAATCTGTCAAATGGTCAAAGATGGTATGAAATATTTTGTGAGTTTAGACGGCATTCGCAAGCATATGGAGTGGGAGCATGCAGGCTAGTCAGTGGTTTCACCTCTTCATGTTGAGTAAACTGACGAAGCTATAGTTACTGTGACAAGGGGACGATTCTTATTAATGAGAACCTTCTCAGCCTCTTTCCGGAGCATCCCAACACAGACAAAGATGAACGGCTGGACAAACTTCTTGATGCCCTCTTGGATGAGCCAAATGCCCAGGTGCCGAAGTTACCTTCTAGTAGAAACCTAGAAAATCAGCCTGGCACAATCTTTATTGACCCCATAACAATCCACCCTCTGAGTTACACCAATTTCCTAACCTGTGTCTTGATCCCTTTCACCGCCATTCTCCTAATTCAAGCCGACCGATCTTGTGCATTCGACAAGGCTTGGAAGACATGGCATGACAGTGGTCCTTGGGGTTCACACCACTCTTTCGATGAGGAGGATACATCCGAGGCTTCTGCAAGAGTGATGGAGGCCGTTGTCAAACCAGAACCTGTCAAAGATTGCATGCCTACCCCACTTTATGATGGTTGGCGTGAGGTAGTTAGCATAGATGAGGAGGGCAATCCTAGGGAGACCTTAGTCATTGATTAGGTAGTATCCCGCTCTTCTTCTTTTTGACCACACATGTGCCGCATTTTCCTTTTTTTTTTTTTTTCATTGACTCGATGTCTGTCGTGTATGCACATTAACCAATACTCTTGTTTCCTGTACAAAGAAATATGCAAAACTATGCTAAATTCAACAGCCCACATAGCATAGTTATCTCCTAGTAAGTCGTCACAAGCTATCAATGTCCTAGTAAGTCATAACGAGGAATAGAGTATGGCGCGTGATATGATGCCTTCATGTTACAACCGTGCATTTCCGATTTCTGACCCTCAGTTCCGCATACATTCTGACCCCCCAATAGTTCTGATATTCCGCGCCTTGTTCTACTCCCTTGTTCTTTCGACTCTATTACTCAGACCCACCGGACCCGCTTCATCGTTCATCAAGATCATATATCCGGTCATCCTTGTAGTTCGTTGTCAGATATGTTTTCCGACCCCTTGTTCTTTTGCCATTGTTTTACCTTACCCTGAACCCCCCTTGTAGTCCCCTTGTTCCCAAATAGTTAGTTCCCACGTATGTCTACCCGACTTCCGCTCCCCCCGGAATTTTCTTAGTACTACCTCATTACATGTTGTCTCAGCTCTTTGTATAAAAGCCTCCCATGTATGTCTGTTATTCTGCAATCAGATAATTGCCTTCGATACTTGATTTCCTTTGCTCCATCTCCTGTTCTTAGCACAGCGAGTCTAGCAAGACCTCCGTCTCTCCGCCTTCCATCTCCTGCCTTCTGCCTCAGTTCCGGCTCAAGTTCTGACTAACTCTTAGTTCAATACTTTCTGACTTCCGACCCATTTCCAAAATACTTAGGATGATAGTTCATTGGGGGCGCAACATATAAGTTGAAGCCACTGTCCTTTCCAGTTCTGACTTGTGGAAATCTTGATACGTAACACTTCAACTGGGCAATGATAACCTGGTTACGTCACATTATCATCTCGTCTAGAAAAAAATTAAATCTAATGCATTCATTAGCTACTGCTTGCATGGACAACAACAGTGAATGACCTATCCTGACGCATGAGGCGGGTGATAGCATGGTATCCCCCAAACCAGAGATTGACTTGTTTGGCAGCTGATGAATTAAATGTCCACCGACCTGTCTTTCATCCAGGAGCTCAGGCCACCATGCAGGGTTGCAGTATCAACCGCAGAATGCATCTGACTCCTTATGCTTGCATTTGTAATGAAACACGTCCACGGGCATCGCTACGTTTTCAAAGTATGTGTCGTTATCTTTGAATAGCATAGCGGCCATACAACAATTATTGTCGTACCACATGACCGATGGCAGGGACTGTTTGGTGGGAAATAAATTCTTCCAGAAACCCTGGGTAATGATTAGAAGTTCCTTAATACACTAGTGAAGCTAAGACCTACACGGACACTGTTTGGCCCTTCCACCCCATAGAATGTCGCTCGTCCTAAGATCACACCACATGAAGCTACGCAAAGCTGCTCATTGTGGGTTCGACGGCGTCCAAATCTGGTAAACACTTTCCGGAGCCCTGCATCAGGCTGTCAAGATTGGTTTTGAGGTGTTAGTATCGTGTATTAGTGAACACAGCGAATGCCCGAATAGCTTGTGCGAATAAGTATGCCGTTTGGTGAATACGTGAACCAATGAGTATTCACAAGATAAGAGGGTTGCCCAAATGGGGCTCGCCCTATCTACAGTTGTAGAGAAATGGCCTGTGGCACTTGACGATATAACGTGCAAGGTATCACGGAAGGGCTGTCTAAGTAGCGACAATCCCTTCGCCGGCAAAGGTGCTCCTTCGGAGCCCTTCGCCAACAGCACAGAAAATAGTTCGAAGGCTAAGGTAATGAAGATGAGGTATGAGAACTCACTGGTGATACCTAAGTCCTCTGCTGGTCGAAGATAGAAATCTCCAAGAGAGGGCTTAAGATGATGATCACAGCGAGGTCAAGTTTGCACAAGATGGACGATGTATGATAATTGAACTGAGGAATATACATGCGAATGTAAACTACTTATATCGAATGCTCGTAAGGTATCAGTGAATGGGAAAGAGGCCGTCGTGAGTCAGGGTTGGATAGGGGTGCGCAGTCATGATACTAAGTAGATGGAATAAACATACAATAGAGTGAGAGAAGAGTGCGAACATGAAACGACGGAGAGTAAAGGTGGCGAAGGCACCTATGTATGAAATCATGTCTTGGGGCCCGCATATACACCGCCCTGCACGGGTTCTTCATTTTCTGGGTTGATCCCACATGACCTATGGGTAGGATGCCCCGCGAGCGCACCCTGCTCATATGAACGCCAAAAGGGGGTTGGACCGAGAAGCTGATGGAGCTAATGACGAGCCATCATGCCGGGTAGGGATATTGATCGTGATTTGATGGTGTGCCTGCTGGCGAATGATGTGAGCAGCGAGTGGCTGTTCGGCGAAATGCGAGGAAGGGCCAACGGAGATGACATAGGGCAGGAGTGGTCGAGGTGGAGGGTGAAGCCGAGTGAACATGGGGGAGGAGTGGCGAAAGGGCAAATGGGGATAACAAGGTGCAGGAAATACACCCGTCATGGCAATCCGATCATAGGAACTTCATCGAAAGAGGGTTGAGCAGAGGAGGTGAGAGGCTCAGTGATGACTGCCAAGTCAGTCCAAAGAAGTCGATCGTGCTTTGATGGTATGGCTATGGTAAATGGTGCGAACAGCGAGGATCGGTTGCCGAACACGGAGAGGGCGATCGGAACGAACACGGAGGTGGAGTGAGAAATGGGAAAACAGGGCATCTGAGTATGGGAAATAAACGCGTCATGACACAGGTGACAATTCCCTGTCCTGCACCTGTGGGGCCGCATCGGCATCTGTTGCATGAAGGGCTTCTATACCCATGGACTTATTTGTCTTCGCCATACATTCCTTCAGTTGAAAGATAGCCTTCCCTTGTTCAAGAAAGTGCGCTTCTGCTGCGCGATGTGTTGCAATCGAACATGTTCAAAAAGATTCCTCTGCTGGATCGCTGCATGCATTGACAGCACATTTGTTCTTATGGCTCGTGTGCAGGGAGCAATATCGATCCTTATTACTCTCGAGTTCCTCCTTGCAATCATGGATGCCACAGCAAGGGTGGCCAAGGCCGACGCCGTCGGTTACGACCGATCTCATAGCTCCGGTAATGTTTCCATCTGCATCCTTGATGTGCTTCACACAGAGGTTACATGCATGATTCCATGCAGGCTGTCCGGTACCTGCCATGGCGAGTTTCCGAGCCGTGATGGCGGCATGCCATTGTGCAGACTGAGAGGGTGCTTTGTGGGGAACTTGCAGTGACGTCTTGTGCTCGCTGTGCCATGTAAGGAGCGCGTGGATGGTGAACGCTTCACCAACGAGCTTGTAGTTGATGTTGAAAGAAATGGGCCAATCTGGGGGTAGTGCTACAGCCGATGGTAGTGAAGCTGATTCCTCGTTGTATATTCGTGCACAGTTCAATGATGAAGTCCTGTAATAAATAAGCACAATAATACTGCAGATGAGTGTGGAGATACGTACCAAGCCATGGCCATCTGCACCGTGAAACGCTCACAAAGATCCCGTTCAACAAAGAAGTGCGGTGCTACTTGGATTGCGCGTACTGTTGCCGATAGGTCTTCATGCTCATAATTGTAGTATGCTCTTATATTGCCTTGAACGAAGCAGTTGGGATGGTAGCGAGTGTTACAACCTAGTGAAGGCAAAAGATGATAAGCTTAGAAGTCTTGCCAGTACATATCCTATCCCTCACCTCGGCAGTACGTGGAGGTCACATTCACAGGAACTGGACCGAATGATTTGGTAAAGCAGGTAGCTTGATGTGTGTTTACCTCACGAAGTTCCGGCGGCTTTCCTGAAAGTCGCTGATATGAACTATTGGGGCAATGCAGCCTAATACACGTTCAAACCGGAGGTAGGAACTCGTGGATAGCTGTTAAAGTAAGGTAAAGTCACAGTAATGTAGGTGAGTGATTCATATGCACTTACGGACATGTACCAGCGTGCCGTGCCTCAGGAAGAGGGTTAAAAGTGAACCCCAATTCCGAGGAGCAATATCGGGATGGTTCTACGCAATTTCTCTGAGTGCTGTCCAACAGAGACGAGCAGTATAGTCATCTATATCGAGAGCGAGCTGCAGAAATTCATGCAACGACCTTGGAAGGCCATCCGGAGTGGCCTCCTGAGTCAACACCTGCATGAACGCGATCCTTGGTTTCAGGTGGCGTAGAAGGGCAATGTACATAGTTATCTTATCAATCGCTAGGGATTCCAGCTGGGGATAGAGCCTGCAAGCATTCGTGATATCAGTGAGTGACATGGTTACGGTCCAAGGTCGTCAGTGCCACGACTTCAACGTGACTTTGATGCGCCTTGGAGAACATTCTGGACAACATACATGCTTTACATGCACAACGCATAGAAAACTCATGCCAATCGTTATTCTAATCTATCTACACTACTAATCCAGTAATCTATTTTAGCAGCAGCAGTGAGATTTATATATAACTCATGCGCCCACTATGGACTATGTCCACAGTGCACGCCGGTCCCCTGAGGTCCATTGGTTTTTAATGGCCATGGCCTTTTTCCCTGCAGAACGCCCCAGCCATGGGGAGCGCCGGTCCACGGACGTGTCCATGGACATACCCTAGAATCCATTTAGTAATATAGTTGACTGTGGGCCTAAGGCCCACAATGTTACATATGGACTCATCGCCGGCCACGACAAGCACGCTCCTAAGCTTACCGTGGCATGAGTTGCTCCGCTGTTTGTATATATATACTCTAGTGATATTTCAAACCTATTTTCACTGCTTAGTGTGGAAAATCTTGGTCTCCTTGAAGCTGCCAGCTTTGAACAGCTTGTCACTTTTGTTGATTTTATCCAACACCTTTGCAAGCAAATAAAATGGAACCAGCCAAAAGCTTGAATTATCAAGACACTAAATGAGCTCTATCCTGGCGAGAACGTTGCAGTTGTGAGGGCTTGAGCTGATGGACAGGAATATCTTTTTTAACATGCTCTCGCCACTCGCCACTGTTCCTATGGTGCAAGAATGGATGGTGTCTCACGGACCCATACAATGGAAACCATTTTACAGAGCTATATTTACATGTCATTCACTTTCCAGTCATCGGTGGAGTTGCATGCAAGGAGGTGGATGTCGAACATGAGCAGGATCAGACGCAGGAACATCTCCATATGCTCAGACCTGGAGAAGGCACCTTACTTCATTCCACATGAGGAATTGTTGCGAGCTGACTAGTGTTGAACCGGACTCTAATAACACATGTTTTTATCTCTTCTTGCCATCAAATATTCCTATGGTACACGTTCAAAATGTTGCAAAACATGCTAAAGAATACCTACTGCAAAACATTGTTGAAAAGACACATACGAAAGAATCCAGACGTGAATGCTTTGCTGACGGGAATTTCACTGCCAGCGCTGTCTCTAGCAGGCATGGTATATATGTGTAGGACTGATGTCACGGTGATGAACACAGACTTATCACCCAAGTGCCGGCCTGGGCCCAGACATAGTTACCACAACAATGTTGCATCCGGCCTTCAAGTTCCAAAGTTTGTAGTCCGGAACTCCAATTTCCAGATGGAATCTGTTCACAAGGGCGGTGACAAATGGCTGCAATTCGATGACCCTTGATTACAGGTCACCTAATCCCCGTGAAGGCGAGCCTCACATGCTAAATTGGCATCCTAAAAGGGAGTGAGGCTAGGTATGGTAGGTAAGGATAAGAATACGAATACATACACCGGCCAATATTCGGGTCTAGGAATATGGTTGACACCTAAATTGAGCCATCGTCAGACGAAGAACTGGATTAGACCCCCAGCCCAGAGCACACACCCATTGTGATGAACAGGAAGATATCATCATCATCAATGCTCTCTTCTTCATTGGCCCACTTCTCCACTGAATCACTAGGTGGGTCCATTGTCTGCGGGACATCGTCCCGTGGGCCACATCCTGCCGCCAAGTCCATCATCTCGATCCTTTACAACTCATAGACTTTTCCCCGCAAACATGGCACGTCTGATGACCCACGATCCTGGCGCCGCAAGCAGCGTGGTGGTGGCACCTTTGTATCCCAAGACGTAGCCCATTGGTTTACCGCTGGCATGATGTATGGGGGAGAAATTTACGATACTCCAACATCTATCTTTGGCAAAGTCATCATCTCTGGCGCCTCTAGCGTCGTGTGGAGTGTGTGCTCTTGCATAATGAGGGCATTTCCAGCCCAATTATCTGCAGAGCCCGTTGGAGCGTTCAGGAGAGGTACAGTGTCGGACTCAATGACACTGTTACGAAGACTATCCACCATTGGATAGATATGGACAGAGAAAAAATCCTGGTGATATTGTGTTCCTATACGAGGAGTGACTTGAGTAGCATGTGGTGCCGTGGACTCCCTGGCTGTGAGCGCATGAACATTGAGTATACCTGAGAGCTGTTAGTGTTAGTAAGCAGAGAACGCACGGACCATGACGCCATTATATAATCTCGCTAGAACATCGTCGCACCTCAGTGAAACTGCCATTCACTGAGGTGAGACTTACCTGTCGTTGGACAGACAGTTTACTTACAATATCCCCATAGATAACTGTCTTTAGGTACTTAACTATATACTGAGTGAAACTGCCGTTCACTGAGATAACTGTCTTTAGCGCAAAGACATTTTCAGGTTATGGGCCCCGCTGATAGTATAGTACCTACCAGCGGCGCAAAGTCCTTCGCAGTTCCCAAGCTCACCCGGGATGGGTCGAACTGGGTAACGTGGAAGATACAGACGAGGGCTACCCTCGCGGCAAACAAGGGTGTGCTACGACACCTCGATGGCACAGCTCGGATACCAGCCCCGATCCCGACGTACCCTCCTAACCAGGTCCTGGATGAGGACGATGAGCAGGCACTCGAGAGGGCAGAGAAGCGTTGGGATGAATATCACCAACGCGAGGCCTTAATTACTGCACAGATCTTCACGACAATACCGGACTCACTCTTGATAGAGGTTCGGAAGCTCAGTTCAGCGAAGGAAATCTGGGAGGCGATATGTGCAAAGCACGAGAGTAGAGCTCTCACGGTCAAGGTCGATATATGGCGCAGGATGTACGAGATGAAGTGTGAGGACGAGTCGAATGTTCGCACCCACCTTGAAGCTCTCATGAAAATGCAAGAGCAGTTAGCTGGAATAGATGCAGGCCTTACCGACGATGACCTCGTCACCGTGATTCTAGGATCATTGCCAAAAGGGTACCGACCACTCATCAACGCTATCTCGTTGTCAGCTACGCACGCGCAAGTCACACTCACACCCGATACGGTCGTTCAGAGTCTACTGGACGAATTCGAGTGGCTCAAGATCGAGGAATGGCAGCTCAAGGCTACCGAGAGCGCACTCACAGCCGCGAAGGGTCGCGGAAAAGGCAGACACACCAACAGCTCTAACAATGCCGGGAAGTCTGACATTGAGTGCTGGAAATGCGGAAAAAAGGGGCATATAAAAGCTGATTGTAGATCAAAAGGGAAAAAGGAGAGGGATGGCGATAAAAAGAAGGGGAGCGAGTCAGTAAATGCCGTGACCGAAGACAGCGAGTGGGCCTTCACCACCACATTCGCCGGTCACATACTCTCTCGGGAGAGTAGCAAGCACAAAGGAACTGAAGTCGATGTCTACGACTCGGGAGCCTCGACTCACATGTCCCCAGATCGCCATCGGTTCACCACCTTCAAAGAGATCCCACCCCGTAGAATTGCCGCAGCCGAACAGACGATCTTCACCGCGACCGGCATTGGAGACATGCGCGTGGTCATCCCGAATGGGAAAACAATGACGCACATAACGCTGAAGGACGTACTTTACTGCCAGGACTTGGCATTCACATTGATATCGCTAGTGCGATGTGATAAAGCCGGATTCGCCGTATTGCTACACGATCAACACTGCACAATCCGAGACGCGAAAGGCACAACTGTGGGCAAGATACCGCTCAGAGATGGACTGTACAAGGTGGAACACGCACCACCTACAGAATCGGCTAACACCGTGCAGAAGGTCCTCACCATCGACGAGCTCCATCGCCGGATGGGTCACATCTCCCCACGCGCTATAAAAAGCCTTGTGGTTAAAGGCGTCATCACCGGCATCGAGGTAGATAAGAAGAGCGTACCTACGTTCTGTACCTCTTGCGCGCAAGGGAAAATGACGCGCAAACCTATTCCTAGGGAAAGAATAGGGCCGCGAGCTACAAAGCTCGGTGAAAAGATACACAGCGATGTATGGGGACCTACCACACCTCAGAGCTACGACGGGAGGGAATACTTCGTCAGTTTTACTGACGACTTCACTCGTTGGTCACGCATCGAACCAATGAAAAGAAAAAGCAAAGTACTCACTTGCTACAAGCAGTACGAGGCGTGGATAGAGACACAGCATGGCGGGAAAGTCAAACGACTTCAAAGCGACCAAGGGGGAGAATATCTATCCGAGGAGTTCGATCAGCATTTGAAGTCGAAAGGTATAATACGAAGCCTTACCGTCCATGATACGCCCGAACAGAACGGCGTAGCGGAACGCCTGAACCGCACATTGATCGAGCATGCACGCGCCATGCACTACGCAGCCGACTTACCCAAGTTTCTATGGCCAGAGTCCGTTCAGCACGCGGTTTGGCTCAAAAACCGCACATCCACGTACCAATTGGATGGGAAAACCCCCTATGAGCTCATGTTCAGCAAAAAACCGGATTTGTCTAACTTACCGGAATGGGGCACCAAGGTCTGGGTGTTGAAGGAGGATCGTGGGAAACTAGACGCGAAGGCGGACGAAGGACGCTGGGTTGGATATAGCAGGCAAAATCAAGCTCACCGAGTTTATTGGCCGGGGAAACAACGTGTGACAGACGAACGCAATATCGCGTTTGACAACAATGTCACCGTTGGTCTGAGCGATGTATCGGCCGAGAACGAGGGGGAGAGCACACAGCGCAGTCAGCGTGTTGCTCCAAACCAAAGTCACGACTTACCTCAAGAAGTTACCAGCGAAGAACTACCTCCACATTCGCAAACACCGCAAGCAGACCCGCTCGAAGGTTTCGAGGCGCCTGAACCTGCAACGAAACCCGAGCAAGGGCGCGGACATAGACTACGCAAACCGTCAGCGTATGTCCGCGATATTGCTCAGGGCCAGGGCACGAGCTCTGGACGCGCGAATGCACCTGCGTATCCGCATGGCATGCCGATCCCGCCCCAAACCCAAACGGGGACTCCAGGGAGACCGCTGCCATCGCAGCCCTCCATGATTCCGAGTGCACCGTCGATTCAGACTGTGACGACGTCGAACTCGAGGGGGAGTATATGGAGTACGCGATGATGGCAGCACAAAGCGCGAGAAATGACCCCAAGAATGTCGAAGAAGCTAGAAAACTCGACGATTGGCTAGAATGGGACGCGTCAATAAAAAAGGAGTTGAAACAGCATGAAGAGGTTCGTACCTGGGAACTGGTAGAGCCACCTAAGGATGCGAACATCGTTGGAAGTCGGATCGTTCTCCACTATAAGCACAACGCGAGCGGCAACCTTGTCAGCCGCAAAAGCAGGGTCGTCGCCCAGGGGTTCACGCAAGTCGAAGGCATAGACTATAATGAAACCTTCGCGCTGACAGCAAAGCTCTCAGCGATCCGGATCATCGCGGCTCTGGCGGTCAGAAATGATTGGGAATTGGAGCAGACAGATGTGGAAGGAGCCTACCTCAATGCACGGCTGAGGGAGACCATCGATATGCGCCAGCCCAGAGGATACGAGGTTCGAGGCAAAGAGAACCACGTATGCCTCCTAAAAAGAGCGATCTATGGACTGAGACAGTCTGGACACGAGTGGTACAACCACCTGTGCGCGATCATGTTCAAACTCCGGTTTAGGAGATGCCGGGTTGAACACGCCGTTTTTTTTTAAGCATGAGGACAATAACAGTCTATTTGTCGCTGCAGACGTTGACGACATGACCATCGCTGGAAGCTCGAGAGAGGTCATCCGCGAGTTTAAATCGGAACTTAGCCAGGAGGTCAAAATCAAGGACCTAGGCGACCTACACTGGATACTAGGCATCGAAGTCACAAGAGACAGGGACGCGCGAACCATATCTTTCTCGCAGCACACATATATAACAAAAATACTGGAAAGGTTTGGACTACAAGATGCAAAGGGCCTATCAACCCCACTTGACCCGCATCACAAATTGAGCCTAGCTCAATGCCCTGTCACGCCGCGCCACTACGAAGCCGTCCAGGGAGTCCCATACCGCGAGGCCATCGGATCCCTAATGTATGCAGCCCTCGGAACGAGGCCGGACATCATGTTCGCTGTCACCTTCTTGTCGCAATTCATGCAGAATCCGGGACGGCCTCATTGGGAAGAGGTGAAGCGAGTTTTTCGTTACCTGAAAGGAACGATCGACCAGAAGCTGGTGATCGGTGTCAGGAATCGGTGGACATGGGCGAAACCAGGAAAACAAGAACGCACCGGACTCGAAGGGTTTTTGGATGCCGATGGAGCCTCACAGCACCATCGATATTCAATATCCGGCTATGTGTTCACCATAGACGGAGGTGCCGTTTCCTGGAGCTCGAAAAAACAATCCGTCGTCGCGTTATCCACAACCGAAGCGGAATATATAGCTGCCACTCATGCAGCGAAGGAAACCCTATGGATCCACATGTTCATCGCCGAAATCACTCGACCTCTCACACAGCCCATCACCCTATACTGCGATAACCAATCAGCGATATCAGTCTCGAAGAACGACCAGTTCAAGGCACGCACCAAACATATTGACGTGCGGTACCACTTCATCCGCGATGTGGTCAAGCGCGGCCTGATTTCCATCAACTACTGTCCTACCGCTGACATGCCGGCGGACATGCTCACGAAGGCCCTGCCGGCCCCGCAGCTCGCTCGCCTTCGAATATCGGTTGGAGTGCGTCCAGCTTAAGGGGGAGTGTTAGTGTTAGTAAGCAGAGAATGCACGGACCATGACACCATTATATAATCTCGCTAGAACATCGTCGCACCTCAGTGAAACTGCCGTTCACTGAGGTGAGACTTACCTGTCGTTGGACAGACAGTTTACTTACAATATCACCATAGATAACTGTCTTTAGGTACTTAACTATATACTGAGTGAAACTGCCGTTCACTGAGGTGAGACTTACCTGTCGTTGGACAGACAGTTTACTTACAATATCACCATAGATAACTGTCTTTAGGTACTTAACTATATACTGAGTGAAACTGCCGTTCACTGAGATAACTGTCTTTAGCGCAAAGACATTTTCAAGAGCCTCACCTCGAACTTGATCGATATGTCCTGATAGAAGTAGTAATAGAAACAGTCATCCACTCTCTGCTGCCTTCCCACAGTAGACCATGCCAGGCCACACCCCTCCCATCCTAACACAGTCCCGCGCACCAATTCACCAAACGATGCTGCCACTGGCATAGCTGCATGTGTCCACGAGCAGAAGAGGGGGAGACACGAGTGTTCAGGGAAGGCGGCGATGTGGAGCAACGAGGCATACACGTCGAAATGTGGAAGCCAGATCCAAGGAGGAGGGTACACCGTGCTGCATGTGTCCACGAGTGGAAATGGGGGAGACGCGAGTGTTCAGTGAAGGCGGCAGTGTGGAGCAATGAGACACTTACCTTATGATGCCAGCAGCCAGAAGAGACGTGCAAGGGAGCTCCAAGAAGGAGGACGGTACACCGGGCTTATGGTTGTGAGCCTGAGCGCTAGCGTACCATTGGAAGGTGATGCTGCTGCTGCGTCGATTGTGGACGTAGGCATTTGTGACCTCCTTGAACAGCAAGGGGGATAGATGGAGTCTGGAGCAGTTTCTGCGGCATGGAAGACATGGTGGTTGGAAATGGTTCCTATGGACCCTTGTGGGCTTTTAGAGTTAAGCGTCCATGGACGCATCAGTGATGTGCCCATGGACGATGGCTCCCTGTGGCCGGGGTGCCCTCTTTCCCTGTAGCACTGTATTCCTCGTGTCCTCAGGCTGCAACTGAGCTCGGCTTCTGCTGCGGCTGAGCCAGAGTTGAGCCGGCAAATGATGGGATGGTATCTGTGCTTTCTGGCACATGCCCAAGCTGCGTCTGACGTCCGATATGAGCTACTAGCATTCTAGGTCAAATATATACATTCCTCTGTCCACTACGGCGGATGATTCCAAAGTCACGTGGTTGTCGAAACTTGGGTGGCCATATTTCCCCGTGCCGTAACTTTGCTTTATTCCTGCTTTAAGCTGTGAGGAATCCGATGCCATCATTTTCCCCAGTACCTGCGCCGGGCTCAATAAAGCTAGGTGCTTAACCTTCCCGCACACAGCTTATTGGTAGTGATCATCTATCATCGATTCATCACTACCACTGTGACGGTGCTGGATTTAAGCAACAACGCTGGAAAGTCGAACATGAACCACGTTCCTAATTTGACCTACTACTATGCCGCTTCCAGACATTCAACATGGTGTTGCGTTTATGCTGCAACTCCTGGGCTTTGTATCTCTGTCTGCCTTGCTATTCACCGTCGTTCTTCTGAGAACATGCACCGCCATACTGTTTTCTTTAATTTCGTCTGGACGTACCTCCTTTATACGTCAGTCTGGATCTTCGCGTGTGCGCTTCAATTGATCCTCTCGATCAACAACTACTGAGGCGACTGGCCAAAAGGGATGTGGTGAGGGTGGCTTTCACTCCAACCAAACAAACCTTGGGTTTGAGCATACTATTCAATACTCTTGTCACTTCTGTGAGGTTGATGTGAGCATCGAGTTAATCAATAACACCCTTTCCATGCTCAGCATCATCGATTGCAATGTTGAATTACAGCGGCCTGACGGCGACTCTTAACCTTGTCATCCATGTACGCATCGTCTGTAGACAAAAGTGTCCTGTTAACCTCTTATCCAGCTGTGGTTTGAAATGAGAGTTGCTTCCAGTTGTGTAAATGCACGGATAACAAAGCTATGGACCTTTACGGTGAGTTATCACATGCCTATTAAGGATTGCTGTCGATTGAACTACGACAAAAGCTTCTAATCACGCCTTATTTTATGGGAATAGTCCCCCTTGTGCGTACTGGAAGCTTTCTTTTGGGTGCCCTCGCTGACTGTCCCTTTTTTTTTTTTTATCCAATTTAACGTCTTTTGGGGCATCACCTTATGTAAGACGATTTATACAAATTCCTTCGCACATGCCCCTTCTCGCCTGTAGACCTCTATCTCCGCTTGTGCTCATTGGGCAGGGCCCTGAGCGTGTCCGTGCCTGTGCCGGCGAGGTGTGTGTTTTCTTGCGCTCTTCATGTCCCTTCCTATCCCCTGCTCATTCCCTTCGACCGCTCTTCTCTTCCGCTGGGAGCAGTGTGTCCCCATACTGTTCCTCGAACTGACCAGTGTCGTGTATATATCTGAATAGATGCCCCGTGGTCTTGTGCCCTCCCAGCAGTGTCCTGACAGAGTCCGCCCCTCTCCCGATCTTTTTCTTCAGTACTTTCCTCTGTTCGTAGTATGCCAGGCATCGAAACAAATAGTGATGGACAGTCTCATTTGCGTTCCTGCACGCTGGGCAGATGGGCGAGTCCTTCTTGCCTATTTTGTAAAGGTGTCCGTTCAGTGCAACGTGTCCTGTTCTGAGTTGTACGAGTAGACTCGCGAGTTTGCGCGGCATGTTTTTAGTGATCTTTGTGCTGCGGACGGCATTGTAGGGTCACTCTCATGCACGAAACGAGCTCTGGGTGACTTAGCAGACATCCTTCGCGCTTCTAGCTTCAGCTCGGCGTTGTGTCTTTGGGTCTCAGCTGTTCTGCTTATCGGGAGCATTCCCCGGCACTCAATTGGTATGTCCCGCACCCTGCTGTTTGCTCCCTTCACCACTTTCTTCGCTTCCTCGTCCGCCCTCTCGTTCCCTTCCACCCCCTGGTGTCCCGGTACCCACCTCATGACCACCTCCTCTCCTGTCTGCCGTTGGACGACCCTTGGGACCTGCTTGTGCAACACGTTGACTAAATACTGCCCGGGGATCGCTCTCTCCCTCCTGGTCGTCTGGATCGCAGCTTGATAGTCTATAACAATCACGTACCTCTCGCTCCTTTCCCAGATCATCATCATCGCTCCCATGGCCGCCCCAGCCAGCTCCGCCTCAAAGACCGTGTGCTCGGTGTCCAGCCCCATGTATAGCCTTGCAGTTCTTATCTCTACCCCGTTCTTGTATAGGACCGCCGCTGCCCCTACGCCGCCCTCTATACTCAATCCATCGGAGTACACCTTCACTTCCGCTCTTTCTGTGTCAAGCTCTGCGATCGCGCTCTCCTTTGTCTGTGGTATCCTTATGCTGAATGCTAGGGCCCACTTGGGCCCGTGTACGACGGTTTGAATTTTCTCCATTCTGTCCGGGACGAGGTTGAAGGCGTGTATAATCTTGTGTAGTGGCGACCGGTGACGTTTCACGTATCTCTTCGCCGCCCTGCTGACTTTCCTTGCGAGTGGGTGGTCCAGAGGTAGGCACGCTAGTCTCACCGCAGCTCTGTGTACTTGCTTGGCTACCAACAACAGGAATGGGAGGAAGTTTGCATGCGCATCTAGCGTGTCGGTAGCTGTGGATTTGAGGGCTCCCGTTATATCCAACGCTGCTTGGCATTGTATTCACGCCAGTTTGTTGATGTGACCTTTGGTCCCTTTGCTTCTCCCCATTGCTGGAATGAGAAACACGTCAGCTGCATATAACATTCTCGGCACTGCGACCGCTAAGTAATATGCTGTCATGTGCTTAGCTGCAGCGCCCCCTGTTGGCTTCGCGAGTCTCTTGTATTGGCTTATGTAGGCCTCTCCCTTTTTTAGTGCATAGTTCATGTGATCCTTGAACCTGAGCTCTTGATCCACCATTACCCCTAGGAACTTGTGCATCGCCGTCGGCTTTACTACGTGCCCACCTATTGTTATTGACGGCCCCTCTACCGGTCTCATCTTGTTTGGTTTTAGTGGGTCTCTTTCTCTGTGTCTGGTGAGTCCCATTAACCCGAACTTCTCTATCGCGAACTGGCAATGGTGCCTTTCGGCCCAGCTGTATGCCCCATCCGTTCTGACCATTATGTCTGACAGCTTTGCGAAGGCGTCCTTCAGGTCCGATCCTTCTGCTATGATGGTTGTGTCGTCTACAAAACCTACACTGCCCTCCCCTTTATTCCTTTGCACAATGTCTATCAGGTCCCCATTGTAAAATTGATATGCGATTGCAGACAGAGGGCATCCTTGATCCATGCCCCTTTCTATCGGCCTGGTCGCTGAGGCGTAGTCGTCGAAGCATACCGTGGTGAGTCTGCCTCAGACCTTTCTGGATATCCATTCTGTATATTCCTTCGGCACCCCCCTTCTGCGCATATTGTGAGTCAGTCTGTTCAGAATGATGCTTGGGAAAGCCCCCTTGATATCCAGGAATAGCACCCCTAGCACCTTCCCCTTTCTCCACGCATCCTTCTCCCACTACGTAGTGGATGGTGTCGGTCATCGCTCGTCCGGGTCTGCATCCAAAGTGGTTATCCGGTAGTAGGTGATGCTTCTCTGTCATTTTAACTAGATCCTCCGCCACGCATGCTGACAATACCTTTCCTATTGTGTCTAGCAAGGCGATGGGCCTGTATGCCCCGGGAAGAGTGTAGTCGGCCTTTCCTGGTTTGCGGAGGACCTTCGTAATGGAGTCCCTCCATTCTGCCGGGAACGTCTGAAGCTCGAAGGTGGTGCGGAATAAGGGTCCTATGTAGGGTAGTAGAACGTCAATGCACTGTCTGATGAGTTCATTCAGTATACCGTTCTCTCCAGGGGCTTTGAACGGATTGAGGTTCTTTACTGCTCTGCGTATTTGCTCATCAGATATCGGTTGGTACTCGAATGCTGGTGGGGGGTATTCGTAGTCTGGCAGTATGGGTTCTACATCAGCGCTGGGTTCTGGGAAGAATGTGCTGAAGAGCATGTCCGCCTTCTGATCATTCGTTTCCACCATCGCCCTTGTGCCGTTCACCCTTACTTCCGACAGCGTCGGTACTCGCGCTCGTCCCCCGTCGTTTGCATCTTGCAACGTGTACTTGTGTGCTGTCCAGATTGTCTTCTGGTCTAATTTGTCTAGGAAGTCCTTCCAGTGTTGCTTCTTCGACTTCTCTATGGCCCCTGCATATCGGTTCCTGGCACTCTTGTACTCACCATGTATTGCGTCTTCTGGGTTGTCCCTCTTCGCATAAGACCTCCTGCCCAGCTGTCTTGTTTCTGCCCTGATTTGAGTCAGCTGCAGGGACCACCACCGCTTCATGTAAGGTGACTGCTTGCTCTTTGGCACCATTTAGTCTGTTGTGGCTGTTATGGCTGCCGTCAGTGTGTGTAGGTGGTGATGAAACTGTTGTTTGGTGAGTGGTGTTGGTGTTCCTATTTCGCTCCACAGTCTTGCACCGAGCTTCTCATTGTACTGTTTCCAATCAACCTGCCTGTAGTTGGGTCTCTGGCCCTGCATGCTAGCCTTGACTGCCACGTCGATTGTGGTGTCAACGGGGAAATGGTCACTTTTTGGCAGTCAGTCTTCTGGAACTGTTACGCAACTGGTGAGATTTTCTATTAACAGAGATGAGACGAAAACGTTATCTGTCTGGGTATAATTTCCCGTGGCCATCGCTTTGAGTGTGGAGATGCCCTTAGGCAGGGCCATGTGCATCCCATGCTCCAATACCGCATCCAGTAGGACCTGTGCTTCATCCAAGTTGGCTCTGGTGAAGAGGTGCGAGTTTCGTAGTTCATCCCACATTGGGTGGTGCCTATTGAAGTCTCCTAGCCACATTACTTCTTCTATCTCCTGTCCCTGTGTCCCTTCTTGTGTTGCTTTTCTTTGCATGTATCGTCTTGTGGCTCTTATACTATCAGACTGTGTGCAATTGGCTTATATGTTTACGATCAGCATGTTACCTATGCATGTTTTCAGCCTTATTGCGGTGACGTCCAGCGATCCTACATCCTCCACCTCCCATGCGCTCATGGCTATTCTCTTGTTCACTAGGAGCATCGATCTCATCCTCTTTCCCTTGTCCTGGAAGTGCGTTTTTGGGTATACCGAGTATCAGCTTGGTGTGGCTCTAGAGTTTCCCAAAAAGTCAATGTATGGTTCTTGAACTGCAAGGATGTCATAGCGGTCAGGTGAGCACTTAGCTAGCATTTCCGCCATTGCCGTTAGTGATTTGTTCATGTTCTGCTGTCTGATTCTCAAGTTTTTTAGCTGTTGGTTTGTGGCGTTCATCCTTGGAGTGCGCTGTTGTCACCGATGGCTTGCTGTCCTGTTTGGGGCTGTTCACGGCTGCTCCCTATCCCATAGTCGTCTAGTCGGCTCTGCCTGCCCTCTCCCAGCTGGCATTCGTGCCACCCTTGGTCCCTGTGTCTGACTCTTGGGTTCGCCCTTCCCCTCTGGCGCTCCCTGTGCTCTCCATCCTGGTTCTGTATTGGGAGCTTTCTTGTTCCCTTTGCCGCCTGTTTTCGTTTACGTCACTCGTCTGTCTCCCCCTGTTCGCCTCTTCCTTGGCCGCTCTTGCCCTTCTATCTTCTTGAACGTTGGCTCTCCTCAGTATCTCCCCTGCATCGACTGCCTCTTCCGTCTCTGTTTTCTGTTCCCATGTCCATGGGTGCTCATCTGGGAAAAACCTGTAGGTGTGCTCTGGGTCGCTCTTTTCCGCTGCCACGCACGCTGCCCTGAACGTTGGGCATGATCTGTCTCACGACGCGTGTCCCTGCACGTTACAGTTGACGCATTTGTATTTCATCGGGTCGCTCTCATGGCAGTCTGCAGTTCTGTGTTCGTCCCCGCAGGTCCCGCATCTCTCTTGGCTGTTGCATTCTGCTGCGATGTGCCGCGCATTGTATATCTGGCACTTTAGGCAGCGGCGCGGCTCCCTCTTCATTCTCCTGGCCCACATTCTCTTTCCCGCTATGTTCAGTCCATCTCTTATACTCTGGTTTGCGGCCTCTGTGTTGTTGAATTTCGCTATGATGTGGGCGGATTTTTGGCCCACCTGTTACGTATCGAGATTTCCGCTAAGTCGGAACTGGAAAGGACAGCGGCTTCAACTTGTAGGTTGCGCCCCCAATGAACTATCGTCCTAGGTATTTCGGAAATGGGTCGGAAGTCGGAATGTACTGAATTGAAGGTTAGTCGGAACTTGAGGCGGAATTGAGGTGGAAGACGGAAGGCGGAGAGACTGAGGTCTTGCTAAGGTAGAAGACACCAGGAACCAGCACCCCTTACATAAGCTACCAGCCGCCTCTTAACATTCTTAATTCTACCCACCCACATCATATTTTGGCATATCGAAGTCCTAAGAGGTTTTGTAAATATATCTAGCTTCAACTTGTAGGAAAGGATTTAGCCAAATAATGCATGATAGCTGAGTTATATCACCTTGAAGTATATGTTAAGAAAAAAGAATTTTTTTACCAAATGCTTTATTGTGTCCTTTGGAACCATTTGGACACTTTTAGTATTTTGCAAACTCGACATTTGGCACATCACGTGACATGATTTGTCAGCGTTCTCAGCGCTTGAACCTCAGTTCCAATGGCACATGACTATTTCGGGGGGTTCCGTGACACGTGACACTGAGCGTTGGGCAAACTTGGGCAGAGGGCCTTGACCAATAACATATTAGCAAGTCAGATCAAAAGTAGAGAAACTATAGACAAAATTCACACAACTTCTATATATCAAAACTGATGGTCTGGCACACTTTTGAAAAATCAACATCCAAGTCCTTCGATTTGGCACGTCACGTGATCTAAGCGCTCACTTACGTCAGGGGTGCTGGTTCCTGGTGTCTTCTACCTTAGACTCCCTGTGCTAAGAACAGGAGATGGAGCGAAGGAAATCAAGTATCGAAGGTGATTATCTGATTGCAGAATAACAGACATACATGACAGGCTTTTATACAAAGAGCTGAGACAACAGGTAATGGGGTAGTACTAAGCAAATTCCAGGGGAAGCGGAAGTCGAGTAGACAATGCGTGGGAACTAACTAATTGGGAACAGTGGGACTACAAGGGGGGTTCAGGGTAAGGTAAAACAATGGCAAAGGACAAGGGGTCGGGAAAACATATCTGACAACGAAACACAAGGAGGGCCGGACATATGGTCATGATGAACGATGAAGCGGGTCCGGTGGGTAGTAATTGAGTCGAAAGAACAAGGGAATAGAACAATGGGCGGAATGTGGGAAGTATCGGAGGGGCGGAAAGTGTTGCGGAACTGAAGGTCGGAAGTCGGAAATGAACGGTCGTAACACCGCCGTTCTTCTATGTATGGGCTTTATCCAGCCGGTTGAGATCAGGGTGCCCGATGGTAGCTTGGAGTCCAGTTCGATCTTCCCCATCTCTGCCAGCGCGTCCGGCGAGTGTGTCAGGGGCACATATTCTACTATGACTGACAGGGCCTGGTCTTTTATCATGGCCGTCCCGCTGAACTTGTTGAGGAACGCCTTTTTGTTCGCCTGGATCCACCTTGCCACCTCCGCCATTTCTAAGTCGAAGACTATCCCGCCGTTTGCTAGCTTCTTGGCTCCGACAAATGCCATGCTGGTTTGACTGTGATCTTCTTCCAGGTTGTCGATGGCTTCATTGGCTTTTGCTACTAGCTCCTGTTCAGTCAGCTCTGTGAGCACGTTCTGTCCCGCTTGCGGGTCTCCGTCGATCAGTATTTGTCTCACTCTGGCCTTTGCTCTTGCCAAGTTACTTGGATGTGACAGGGGTACATTACCTTTGAGCGCAGCTGTGTATGACATCCTCCCTGCCTCGTCGTCTCCATTCTGCTCGCTTGGCCTTTTCATGCTGTTAATATGTTCTATGATGTTGTAGGCCCTTCTGTCGCTGCCTTCGCGAGCTCCGCTGCCTCCTTTGCTTCATCTACCGCCACTGCAACCTTGGTGAGGGCCAGCTCTAGGCTCCCCTCAACGTGCTTCATCACCACCGCTCCCACTCCCTTTGCCGCTTCCTCTAACATCAAGACTGCCACTGCTCTAATGCCCTCCTGCAGTGTTTTGCCACTGGCATTGTGTGCCAGGGATAGTAGCGCATAGCTGAGTTGCTCCGCGGACAGCGAATAGTCCTTTGTGTAGTAACTGTACCTGTCAAGGAACTGTCTAGCCTGCTCTCTGGTTTGTACTAACACATTCAGCTCGGCCAGCAGCTCAGCTCTTGTCTTTGTGCTGCTCTGCTGTGCGGTGCCTGCCCTCGTGCGGTTTTGTGACGTGGCGGGCACCTGTGGGTTGATGCTCGGTGGCATCGGTTTTTTGGAGGCTTCTTTTCGTATGAGCCTAGTGCTATCGCCGATTGTCATCAGCGATCCACTAAAAAGTGGTGTAGCTAGTGTGTATATGGGAGAATGGAGAATTTTGGTTTTTAGGTTGTTGTGGTAGGCGTGAGAAAGTTTTTTTTTGACTGTCCCGTTGATGTCAGTGCCTGCTTTTTGACATCAACCAAACACGCAGCACAAACACCATGAGCTACTTGGAGCTCTCGCTGGTCATTCTGACGTGCCTTTGGGATAGTCAGTCATTACCCCTTTCCGTTTTCGTGTTAGACCCCCATTAATGTTTTTTCAGTCCTCTTGGTGGTCGTGTTTTGTCGCTACCGTCGTATTTTTCGATGGCTCAACATGGTCAGCACCATGACGGTCTCTCTGCTGATGCACCTCTCTGTTTTCTGTTTGTTTTTTTCGACTCCTATTTGCTGTGTATGTTTCTCTTCGGATATCTCAGAGAATAAGACTGACTGCACAGTGATATGTCTCTAAGCATCTTAATGGTGTGGATTGTCCTGTCTGATAAGAACCCACATTCTAGGAGGTTGTTCCGAAACTATAAGAAGTATCAAACTCTAATATCTCCTTAAGATCATTTAAATACTTGGAGTCTATTCTAAACATAATTTGGATTTTAAAACTTTTGGAATTTTTAAAACTTATTTGTACATCATGAAACAAAGCATCTTTCAAGAGCTGAATAGATTATGAAACACTGTGGTGAGTTAGAACTTTAAGAATTTTAAAAGGTAGACTCCCTTAGATAGTACATTTCATACATGTGTATGCCATTGACACCTTTAAATACATACGTGTTACCTCGGAATGGGTGAGTTAACTAGAATATATTTCTATTTGATTCAACATACTAAGAATACCTGGGCGGGTTTGCTTAATTAGGAAGGTTGTAGCATGAAAAATCTCCAATAATATCTTACATATTTTACATGGAAAGAACTGCAGTTTAGTTTTAAAAAAATGGAGTACCAACAAAAGTATTAACAGATATCTATAAACAGAAGGAAATCATATACAATGGATTCTATTAAATGACCTTTAATTGTTTAGCGTGTAACATGGAGAACTATTTCCCAGAATTGCTTTTTAATGATGGAATAGTTTCAGAAAAGATATCACTATTTAAAGATGGAGTTTTATGGGAACATCACTTTTATTAGTAAACATCTGATATTATAGTAATTCCAAACACCCTCCCTAATGTGACTTTGATCATTTCAGATACAGCTTATATGGGAGAGTCACTTCGTGAGTGCCCCACAGGCTTTCCAATGTCTTTCGCACACCATTGACCTATGCCCCTGGCCAAGACCCTATCCTCGCCTTCCTGTTACTTGATCTACAGCACGTAAGTCCTCTCCGATTGCTGTCCTGAGGCTGAAAAGATTATTTATTGGGTCTAGGACATATTGCAAGTTTGGTTTCCTTGCATTCATTTCGCTGCACCGCAGACTTGCACCACTGGTTCAAATTGGGCTCTCGATACGGAATTCCTTGCCATTCATGGCGATGTAGCCCTACCAGAATCATGGCCAGATATGCAGGATATTCGTTAACACATATATGGATATTCCTTTTTGTGATAGTTTGCCTATCACGGACATGGTGTGGTATGTATTAAAGAAGGGGCTTCATTTAAAGGTTTTAGAGTTATGCTAAGAATTCCTAGAATTCATCGCGCGATATTTATGCCCTTTACATAAAAGAAACTTTTAACACCCATTACCGTCTCATTTGGTCGGCGGGCCCCATGGTTTCGTCCGGAACATCCAGAAGCTCATCGTGTATATTAGAGTAAGTTACTTTCATCGACTGTCACGCTGTAAGCAATCAAGAGATTCCAGGTGACATTATTGACTCAGAAGAATTGAATTGAGTTACAGCCTATTAAATTGCACATCTTCACTCGACCCCGCATGCACTGCGACTATTGATCCACATCAATGCTGATCGCCACGTCCTCCCACTCATCCAAGGTCTCCAAGATGGCACGACACTTTGCATGCACATCCCGCAGTGCATCGCTTCCCAAAAACAGTGTATCTGGCAATGACCGTCCTTTAGCGACTCCTTCAGCATGCACAACATCTACAATCGCATTTGCTGCCTTCTTGGTGTCACCGTTTTCAGCACCATTGGTTACCTGGAAGGCTTCATTTGCGACAGCCCGTAGCTTCGCATATTCGGGGACTTCCCCGGTGGCAACGCCTGGTGCAGGCAGTGCAAGGGATGTGATGCTGATGCTACGACAGTTGTTGATAGCTAGGGTTCGAAGTCCAGGAATGACGTTAAGTACGCGAATGCCCTGAGGGCGCAGTTCCAATGTTAGTGCATCTGCTACTTACTAGATAGCTACCTGTAGATGAGCACATTGTTAACTGGCAGGACAACGGGTTACCATGGATGGCAGCCTTCGAGATGTTATATGGTGCTGATATGGTTGAGTGCATATAATAAATCATTCATTCAGATACCAAACAAAAAAAAATATTAAGATCACTGACAGAAAGTCTGCGTGCAGGAGTCAGTTTCTGTTTGCATCAAAGTGTAAAAATACTGGGTAGTGTGTGTACCAACCAGAGCGACTGCCGACTATGACAACAGTGCCACTTTGACGGTCGGGCATGTAAGGTAAGAATGTGTTTGTAACATTGAATTCTAATACGACGTAGTGACAGTTACAGGTAAGATTAAGCTGGGGAATCCCGGAGGGTACCCACACAAGAACTATACAGTGGGTCCATGAGGACCCACTGCTGCTATGTAAGCTACCAGTCACTAGGTGCAAGTCATTGTTTGTTTACGATAAATTATGGCAACAAATAGTGAAAAAAGAGGAAATATTGTAATAATTTGAAACTATGGCAAATGGTGAAGAATACTTTCTTTTTGTTTACAATTTAAAACATCAAGAAAATCTGAATAAACACAGATGAACATTTATAAGAAATAAATTGTGACAAAATAAATCCTATTCACTGCATAAGATGCAAGAAATAATTATTTGCCTTTATTCAGATTTTCTTGATGTTTTAAATTGTAAACAAAAAGAAAGTGTTCTTCACCATTTGCCATAGTTTCAAATTATTACAAGATTTCCTCTTTTTTCACTATTTGTTGCCATAGGTTATGGTAAACAAACAGTGACTTGCACCTAGTGAGTTATTATGTATTGCCTCGTGGCAATACAGGTAAATATATGTATTTACACAAACGGTATTTGACATGGTGGAAATGTATTTGCGGCGTAGGAGCGTATCATGTTGGGGGAGCGCCTGTCTGAGGCCATCAACTCATTGCAGTGATTTTCGGACATGCACCTTCCGTATCCGTACACCATGGCGACCTAGGAATCCCATTGTATAGCGAAGTCCAGAGTTTGGATGAAGCTGCTTGTAGTTAAGTAGGAGATCAAGATCTATATCATTGAGAGTAGAGAAGCGTCGGCTGAGTCCCATTTCTTGCAGCTTGTACCTCAAAGTGTTCTGGTGTATTCCTAAGAGCTGTGAGAGAAGTTGTAGACTCAGGCGGCAATTCCCAGATACCGCATCCTGCATCCACTCCATGTTCAGTTGCTTCGTTGGCCGGCCAACCCATCCGGTATGGATAGTGGTGACAAGTTCCATCCTAGATATGGTATTTGGCTCACTAAACAGGTGTGAATAAAGAATGATGACCCGAATCAGAAAATAAGAAAGACGTACTTGTCCTCTGCTCCTTTTTGAGCGACTGCCAGCTCCACCAGTAAATGACCTAGACATTGTGCACATGTCTTAAGCCATGGTGCTGGTAGCTGAGTAAGTCCCAAGTTCCTCAAGGGGTGGAAAATACATCCTTGTATGAAATCTAAGTGGTATTTGATACGCAGCAAGTCACCATCCTCATGGTGGAGCTCACATAAGGCTTGTAAATATGACCTAGAAATAACCTGATGAGCTCTGTTGATGTTGTGTCCCCACCTGCTTGGTGGACCTGGACCTGGCAAATCTGGGAATGTGGGTAGGAGGACCATGTGTGCGACAGGTATCAGAGTTTATTTGACTTCCTTTACTCGTCACCATTGCTTCTCAAAGTTCTACCTGCAGTTTTCTACTAATACCATAGATAATGACTGTCACTACTCACCATAGTGAGTTTTACCTAGAAGATAGTTCAATCAAATTACAGGTATGAGTTTCTAGTTAGATTACAAGCTAAAACTAAATACCAGTCCAGATTGAAAATGTCCTCTACAAACACCATATGTCACTCCTTCGCAAATTTTCAGTTGTCTTCAAAGACATGTTTTCCATGCCAGCAAGCTCTTCACATCCCCACCATGAGGGAATGAGCGATGAAAGCCCCATTATACTGGGTCTGCCACTTATGGTAAAAAAATGGATTATTTATTGTCGTGGTTTAGGTGTCAGTAAGCCAGTATTAAATCACATTTAATAATGGTTAAACTAAAACACCCTAGCTATAGTTCAGATCCTCCCCCCTTAGAGGGGCTTGTTTCGATCCTTGAGCTCAGAACATTTCTACAGGTAGATGTTGCCAGGACTTTTGCAATCCAGGCCCTCTCAAACACTTCCCTGAACCTTTCTCCTGCGCAGCAGCTCTCTTTCACTTAGATCCAGAATTAGTAACTGGATAGGATCAGCTTTTAAAGAGCTTGTTGTGACACCAGCTCATCGACTCAGCCTGGAGGATGTGTCATTGTTAGGTCTCATGATCATGCATATTATCCACTCTACACAGTCAGAAATCTGCCATCTTCACCTCGTGCTTGCATATAACCCGCTCAAGATGGAAAAACATGATGCATCATGCAAGAGACCCGCTCTTGGCTGCCAGGCTAGCTGGGAAGCTGCCTGGTGGGATGGGTTTGCACGCCATTATTTGCATCCAGATCACACCTGACCTGCACACCGCTCGAAGCACTCGCAAAGTTCGAGTCCACAAATATTGTAGGTGTCACAACAGCCTGCAGGCTTCAGGCTGTGGAATTTATCAGAGACCATGGAGTTTTTGACAGGGAATATGGTATATTGGAGGAGGGACTGAAGTTGCTTAAGAAGTTTGAGGGAACGGTTGTTGGTGTTTAAATTTTTTGACTTTATGCCGGTCTTTACTGCTCACTACTATCAGATTACAATACTCGTTTAATTAATGGTATTAATTTTTTTGATTACAAAATAAATAATTGGACAATGTTGCGCGCGCGGGGAAGGCGATCTTTGTGCAGAATGACACCCATAGGCATCGAGTCAATCAATAACGCCACATCCGCGCTCAGCGTCGTCATCCTCCTGATGGTAATATTGAATTACAACGCCCCGACGACCACCCTTAACCTTTTCATCCATGTACCCGTCATCTGTAGATGAATGAGTCCCACTAATGTCTTATCCAGCTGTGGGTTGAAATGAGGGCTGGTTTCAGTTGTGTTAATGCATGGACAACAAAGCTACGGACCCTTCACGGTGAGTTATCACACGTTTATTAAGAATTGAGGTTGATTGAATTACGACAAAATCTTCTAATCACCCCTGATTTTATGAGAATGGTCCCCCTTGTGCGTACTGGTAGTACCAGGGGGATACTCAGCGAGGGTGGCAGGTTGATGTCAAACACACAGCAATTTTCTGCTTAAAGCCATGGACTATCTTGGCCTTTCGCTGATCAGTCTGACGTGCCTTTGGGATAGTCAGTTGTTGCCCTTATCAGTTTTCGTGTTAGATTCTCATTAATATTTTTTTCAGTCATTTTGGTGGTCACGTTTTGTAGCTGTCGTCGTATTTTTCGACGAGTCCATATGGGTAACATCATGGCGATCTCTCTTCTGCTGCGCCTCTCTGTTTTCTGTTTGTTTCAACTCCTGTTTGTCGTGTATGTTTCTCTTCGGCTATCAAAGAATAAGACTGACTGCACAGTGATATGTCTCTAAGCATCCTCATGACGTGGAACGCCCTGCGTGATAGGAACCCAAATTCGCATCTGACTTTGATCATGGAAGTCATATCTAATATTGGAGGGTCGATTTGTGAGTGTCACACAAGCTTTCCGATGTATTTCGCACACCATTGACCTATGCCCTTCGCCCAGACCCTCTCGCCGCCTTCCTGTTACTTGGTCTACGGCGCGTAAGTCCTCTCCGATTGCTGTCCTGAGGCTGGAATGATTTATTGATTGGGTCTAGGACATATTGCGAGCGTGGTTTCCTTGCATTCATTTCGGTGCACCACAGACTTGCACCACTGGGTCAAACTGGGCTCTGGATAAGGAAGTCAGGCTTGCCATTCACGAAGATGTGACTCCAACGGAATCATTGCCAAATATGCAGGATATCCATTGATACATACATGGATATTCCTTTTCGTGATACTTTGCTTGTCGCAGACACGCTGTGGTTATGCTAAGAATTCCTAACATTCGTCACGGTTGCGATTCCATTGCATACCTACAACGATGCCCATACGTCTTTCCCATCGCCGGCGGGCGCAAGATCCCACACCTGCTTGAAAATATCAAGGCACTCGATAACGCTCTCGGACGAACAGGCCTAGTATCTGCAATCAATCAGTGTTCTCAGGCTGCTGAGCTCGGCTTCTGCCGCGGCTGAGCCGGAGTCGAACCGGCAAATAGGGCTTATCACAGTAGAGGTTTTGATGGGGATTTGGAGTGGTTTTGATGGGATTTGAGAGGCGTTTCGTGCCTGAAACCGACCCGAATTCCCAAAGCGCCTCTGGAGGCGATTTGGAAAAGTCGCGGATTTGGATTTCGGCCGGCACACCTAGCGGAGCTCTAAAGGCTACTACATCGTCTTCTGAGCTGCGACATTGCCTTCTGAGACTGTAGTATGAGTCCAAAGAAGTGCAACGTGCTGATCCTGTCACAACAACTACCGCAGGCCCATTTTCTGTTCCACAGCTGAAAGCTTTGCTCCATGCAGGTAAGGCAAAAAATGCTGACTCCCGCCCAAACAAAAGGCCTTGGAAAGCCAGTGGGAAGGCTGCTGCTTTGAGGATGAAGCCTCGATCGCTGTGAGTATTATCTTCTGTACTGGAAAGACTGTTACTAATGTCGCCACCAGTTGGGCTAAGGAACAGCAGCAGCAGCTCGGGCACATGTACTAAGGGTCAATGCCACGACCCAGCTCCCCAAGGCGGCGACTCGCGAGAACGTGACACAGACGAACGTCACCCTAACGAGAACCTGCAAGACGGCCATGCAGATCAATGAGAATACGGCACAGCGCTGCACCACGGCACACACGAATGGCGAGGCAAGGTGGCAGAGGCCCGACCTCAGCAGATGCGACGCAGCCCCACACCACCGTACTTAGTCGCTGCACCGACTTCCTTGCCCCTGCAGGCCGCATGTGATCCCGTACACGCTGTTGGGTCACCCGCATCTCTTCCTTGGCTTTGCTCCTTTTTCTTTCCCCTTCGTCTTTTCTCGTCAGGGTGTGCTTACCCTTCGCCACTGCTAATATTCGTTCCGCTGAACGTATCTGCTTGTAGGCCTGAGCCTCACTTCGATACGTCAGAATTTGAATCACAGATTGTCTTGCATCGCACTCCCACCTTCGCATAGGTATTGAGCAGTCGGGCTCGCTTGCCCCACGCGTACTGACTTCGTGCCTTGTTTTTAGCCTTTTTTGTCCTCCCCCCACCCCCTTCCCCCCCATACTCTCTCTGTTCACATCATGCCCTGCACCGCTCAAATGCTTTTTTCCCTCCGGGGCTTTTTTAATGCCTTCTGCCGTAGTAGCTTTCTGCTCTGCTCTATGTACATGTATTTTTACTAGGCCACGGCCTTCAATAGTTTTTTTTGCTGCGGCGACCTCGCTATGCGCCGGTGTGCCTTTACTACTTTCATAGCAGTTGTATACACCAACAGTATATAAAAGAATCGAAGGACTCCATGTTATCGGCCTTTGTCATGCCGTTGGCGGCAGAGAACAAGAAGCTCGAGTCTCCGCTCCGGCCGGTGACGGCAGGAGCTACAAAACCCCGTCCAAATCATGTCAAATTGTCTGTTCAAAACTAGCTTATCACAGTTAAAACCGGTTTTCGGGGCTTTGTCGGAGCTTTATAAATGTTTCAAATCCTCATCCAAATCCGCTCCAAATCCCCATCAAAACCGCTACTGTGATAGGCCCTAATGACAGGAGTGTGCATTGTGGCACACACCCAAGCTGCGTCCGATGTCTATGAGCTACTAGCATTCTAGGTAAAATCGTTGCATTCCGCTTTCCCCTACGGCGGAGGATTCTGAAGTCGCGTGATCGTCGAAATTTGGATGGCCATATTTCCCCACGCCGTAAACTAACTTTGCTTTATTCCTGTCCTAAGCTGTGAGGAATTCGATCCATCGTTTCCCACAGTAACGGCGCCGGCCGAGTGGTCATCACGAAAGCTAGGTTCTTAACCTTCCCGCGCACAGCTTATTGGTAGTGATCATCTATCACCGAGTCATCACTACTACGGTGCTGGATTTAAACAACAATGCTGGAAAGTCGAAGATGAACCCCGTTCCGACGTCCACCTACTACTATGCCGCTGGAAGGCATTCAATACGCCGTTATGTTTATGCTGGATCTCCTGGGCTTTGTATCTCTGTCTGCCTTGCTATTCACCGTCGTTCTTTCTGAGAGCATGCACCGCCATGCTGTTTTCTTTAATTTCGTCTGGACGTACCTCCTTTATACGTCAGTCTGGATCTTCGTGTGCGTGCTTCAAGTGATCCTCTCAATCGACAACTACTGAGGCGACTGGCGAAAAGGGGTGTGGTGGCGTTGGCTTTCACCCAAACCGAACAAAACTTCGGGGGTGTGAACATGATATTCATTACTCTCGTCAATTCTGTGAGGTTGATGTGAGCATCGAGTTAATCAATAACGCCCCTTCCGGGCTCAGCGTCGTCATCCTCCTGACGGGAATATTATTATTATAGCGCCCTGACGGCCACCGTTAACCTTGTCATCCATGTACGCGTCGTCTGTTGACGAAAGTGTCCCGTTAACGTCTTATCCAGCTGTGGTTTGAAATGACAGCTGCTTCCAGTTGTGTTAATGCATGGACAACAAAGCTACGGACCTTCACGGTGAGTTATCACACGTCTATTCCGAATAGCTGTCGATTGAATTACGACAAAAGCTTCTAATCACTCCTTATTTCATGGGAATGGTCCCCTTTGTGCGTACTGAAGCTTGCTTTTGGGCGCCCTCGCTGACTGTCCCGTTGATGTCAGTGCCTACTTTTTGACATCAACCAAACACGCAGCGCAAACGCCATGAACTACTTGGAGCTCTCACTGGTCATTCTGACGTGTCTTTGGGATAGTCAGTCGTTACCCCTTTCCGTTTTCGCGTTAGATTGTCATTAATGTTTTTTTCAGTCCTCTTGGTGGTCGCGTTTTGTAGCTACCGTCGTATTTTTCGACGAGTCAATGTGGTTAGCACCATGACGATCTCTCTGGTGATGCGCCTCTCTGTTTTCTGTTTCTTGCGATTCCTATTTGCCGTGTATGTTTCTCTTCGGATATCTCAGAGAATAAGACTGACTGCACAGTGATATGTCTCTAAGCATCGTCATAGTGTCGATTGTCCTGTATGATAAGAACCAAAATTCGAATGTGACTTTGATCATGCGAGATACAAGTTTTATAGGAGAATCGCTCTGTGAGTGTCACACACGCTTTCCAATCTCTTTCGCACACCATTGACCTATGCCCCTGGCCAAGACCCTATCCTCGCCTTTCTGTTACTTGGTCTACAGCGCGTAAGTCCTCTCCGATTGCTGTCCTGATGCTGAAAAGATTATTTATTGGGTCTAGGACATATTGCAAGTTTGGTTTCCTTGCATTCCTTTCGCTGCACCGCAGACTTGCACCACTGGTTCAAATTGGGCTCTCGATACGGAATTCCCTGCCATTCATGGCGATGTAGCCCTACCAGAATCATTGCCAGATATGCAGGATATTCGTTAACACATATATGGATATTCCTTTTTGTGATAGTTTGCCTATCGCAGACATGGTGTGGTATGTATTAAAGAAGGGGATTTATTTGAAGGTTTTAGAGTTATGCTAAGAATGCCTA
Source organism: Gautieria morchelliformis (assembly GCA_015179125.1). Classification (NCBI taxonomy): domain Eukaryota; kingdom Fungi; phylum Basidiomycota; class Agaricomycetes; order Gomphales; family Gomphaceae; genus Gautieria; species Gautieria morchelliformis. The sequence continues at coordinate 107,752 of WHVA01000169.1, read as the reverse complement.
GAATTCGTCACGCGATATTTATGCCCTTTACATAAAAGAAACTTTTAACACCCATTACCGTCTCGTTTGGTTGGTGGGCCCCATGGTTTTGTCCGGAACATCCAGAAGCTCATCGTGTATATTAGAGTAAGTTACTTGCGTCGATTGTCATGCTGTAAGCAATGAAGAGATTCCAGGTGACATTATTGACTCAGAAGAATTGAATTGAGTTACAGCCTATTACATTGCACATCTTCACTTGACCCCCCATGCGATGCGACTATTGATTCACGTCAATGCTGATCGCGACGTCCTCCCACTCATCCAAGGTCTCCAAGACGGCACGACACTTTGCACGCACATCCCGCAGTGCATCGCTTCCCAAAAATAGTGTATCTGGCACCGTCCTTTAGCGACTCCTTCAGCACGCACGACATCTACGATCGCATTTGCTGCCTTCTTGGGGTCGCCGTTTTAGGCACCATTGGTTATCTGGAAGGCTTCATTTGCGACAGCACGTAGCTTCGCATATTCGGGGACTTCCCCGGTCGCGACGCTTGGTGCAGGCAGCGCAGGAGATGTGTTGCTGATGCTACGACAGTTGCTGATAGCTAGGGTTCGAAGTCCTCCGGGAATGACGCTAAGTACGCGAATGCCCTGAGGGCGCAGTTCCAATGTTAGTGTATCTGCTATAGCTACCTGGAGATGAGCACATTGTTAACTGGCAGGACAACGGGTTACCATGGATGGCAGCCTTCGAGCTGTTGTACGGTGCTGATATGGTCGAGTGCGTATAATAAATCATTGATTCAGATACCCAACAAAAAATATTAAGATCACTGACAGAAAGTCTGCGTGCAGGAGTCAGTTTCTGCTTGCATCGAAGTGTAAACATACTGGGTAGTGTGTGTACCAACCAGAGCGACTGCCGACTATGACAACAGTACCGCTTCGACGGTCGCGCATGTAAGGTAAGAATGCGTTTGTAACATTGACGACACCATATATGTTGGTCTTATATATATCCACGAATCCTTCTGGCCTGTTATTTATAGTGGTTAGGCTATTGGCACCGGCGTGGCACCAGGTTATGAGACATTGACACACCCTGCTTCCTCGGCGGTACCCATTAGCCCATGTCCGGCATTGTTAACAAGGACGTCGACTCTCCCCACACGGCAACAGCCGCCTTTGCTTTAGCAGATAAACTATCGAACGTGCCCGTGACGTCCAGTGGGAGGACGCTACACTGATCAGGGTGGGATGCCTGAAGGACTTCAAGCGTTTCCGCAGAGCGAGCTGTTGCAATAACGTTGTCTCCCCGAGAACGAACAGCGAGGGCAAGTTCCCGTCCCAGACCCGCGGCGGTGCCTGCCCGTTAGCCTGAATGAGCAGATGAATCTCTGGACGTGGACCTAGCACACAAACCTGTAATCAACCAAACTTTATGAGAAGAAGTTGGAGACATTGCCTTATAACTGCCGCTGCAACAGTTTATGTCTGGGATGTGATGCGAACGACGTGTCCCCAAAGAGCCCCACTTCAAAGCTGAATTCTGTATTCAAGATTTTTGGACCTGCATCTTAAGGCGCGCGGACGCGATGGGAAGAGAACATGCAGTGCAGCATCGGGAGGTTGGCATTGATGTACGGATGGATACATCTGGCTTTGTCTGGGGCCGGGTGAGGTGATAGATGCCATTGGCCGTGTAGGTAAGTACCGCGACTAGCGTTGTCTCTCTAACTCTCACAGGGATTCACGTGACGTTTAGTCTTCCTGTCTGCTTAGCTCAGCCGCCACACTCTCTGCTTCAGAGCCACGCGACGATCGACGGGCGCTTCACCTGGACGCCAGACACATGGCGCTCACCTCGCAGGAAACCCCGGCCGCTGGGAGATAGTCAGCTGAGATGTAACGCGTATAAGGTAACACCAGGTCCTTAATCTGCGTTTCGAAGGAAATTTCTCCTTCGAAACGCAGGTTAAGGACCTGAGATTACCCTTTACGCCTGGTATGTTTTATTAAAGAGACATGAAGCCCACAACGGATGACTTTCCGTAGTCCTAAATTCCTAAATTCCTTTGCCTAAATGCCTCGGAACTATGGGGAAGCTTCCGAAGCACATTACGTAAAGCTCCGCCCAGATCTCTGAATCTACACAGCATAATCAAAGTCCATAACTGACAGGCCTGACAGCTGGCATTACATTTGGCCCAATTTGGACATCAGCACACTCTACAACGGCTGGCTGACCCAGGAGCCTGGGTAGTCGGACCAGCGAGATGCCGAGTGTACGCCGATGGCAGCTTGGACCTTACGGCTCTCGTTTGAAAATTGGTCTTACGGTTTGAAACTTGGGCTAAACCTAACTTTTCTCACCGAAGCTGTTCTAGAACTGCGAGTTTTGGATTTTAAGGTGACGGAAATTCATCCAATAAAGATCTGGATCTGGGAAAATCAGATCCGTAATGCGGATTATACTTGCATGTTGGGTTATGAGCTCCTCTTTTTGCATGGCATTTGATATTTGCTTACAAAGTTGTATAGGTAATATTATTACTTTCCTCACTGATGTCTGTCCTCATGGCCTATCAGGCCCAGGGTCAACAGACCACCGCGACAGCACATACATTCTGCTTTTCATTTGCCCCCCAAGTGGTTGAGCGAGATGAGAACTGGAGAAACTGCATCATGGTGCAGCTGAGGTCACAACGTTTGTACCTCCAGGTTATATTCACTATATTTCAAAAGCATTTGACGCTCACCGCGCCACATTAGGTGCCGTATATCCCCAAATTATTCGGTGCAAGATAGGTTCTCAACCTTCCCGCGCAGAGCTTATTAGTAGTGATCGTCTATCATCGCGCGCTACTATAGTACTGGATTTAAACAGCAACGCTGGAAAGTCGAAAATGAACCTCGTTCCGACGTCGACATACTACTATGCCGCTTCAAGGCATTAACGTCGTTATGTTTGTGCTGCGACTCCTGGGCTTTGTATCTCTGTCTGCCTTGCTGTTCACCGTCGTTGTTTCTGAGAATATGTACCGCCATCCAGTTTTCTTTAATTTCGTGTGGACGTACCTCCTGTATACGTCCGTCTGGATCTTTGCGTGCGTGCTTCAGGTAATTCTCTCGATCGACAACTACTGAGGCGACTGGGGAAAAGAGATGTTGTGGAGTACATGGCTTTCACTCAAACCGAACAAACCTTGGGTGTGGCCACGATACTCGATACGCTTACCGATTCTGTGAGGTTGATGTGAGCATCCAGTTAATCAATAACGCCCCTTTCGTGCTCAGCGTCATCACCCTCCTGATGGCAATGTTGAATTACAGCGGCCTGACGGCGACTCTTAACCTTGTCATCCATGTACGCGTCATCTGTACATGAAAAGTGTCCGCTAATGTCTTATCCAGCTGTGGTTTGAAATGAGGGCTGCTTTTAGTTGTGTGAATGCATGGAAAACGAAACTACGGACCTTCACGGTGAGTTATCACACGTCTATTAAAGAATTGAGGTCGATTGAATTACGGCAAAAGCTTCTAATCACGCCTTATTTTATGGGAATGGTCCCCCTTGTGCGTACTGGTAGCTTTATTTTGGCACCCTCACTGAGTATCCCGTTTATGTTAGTGCGAGCTTTTTGACATCAACCAAACACACAGCAATTTTCTGCTCAAAGCCATGGACTACTTGGAGCTTTTACTGGTCATTCTGACGTGCCTTTGTGATAGTTAGTTGTTACCCTATCAGTTGTCGTTGTAGATCGTCATGACGTGGATCGCCCTGCGTGATAGGAACCCAAATTCGAATGCGAATTTGATCATGGAAGATACACTTGATGTCGTAGAGTCGCTTCGTGAGTGTCACACCAATGTCTTTCGCACACCATTGACCTATGCCTCTGAGGAAGAACCTATCCTCGCATTCCTGTTACTTGGTCTACAGGGTGTAAGTCCTCTCTGATTGCTGTCCTGAGGCTGAAATGATTTATTTGGTTAGGTCTAGGACATATTGCGGGTTTGGTTTCCTTGCATTGATTTCGGTGCACCACAGACTTTCACCACTCGCTCAAACTGGGCTCTTGATAAGGAAGTCAGGCTTGCCATTCATGAAGATGTGGCACCACCAGAACCATTGCCAGATATGCAGGATATTCGTTGATACATATATGTATACGCATCCTTACCCGTCCGCTTACCGACGACGCCGCCTCGTCCGTCTCCATCCCCCACACGAGTCCCTCTTCCCTCGCCCTGGCTAGCATTGGCCGGCATACTATCTTTCTTCATGTACCGGCAGTGGTGGTTCGGGCGGAGAACGGTCTGGTGGGATCGGTCGAGGGCGAGGAACCTGATGTGATCGGTTGGGACCGGGGGATCTGCTGGGATCGGTCCCAGCAGTATTATAATATTTGGAAAAAAAAATCCTCAAACCGGTGTCGTCATAATTGAACTATAATAGATGCAATCTTCCCGGAGCCGATAGCAAAAGATATAAAAAATTCTATCCATCTGGCCTGAACATGATAGTAGCACTTTTGTGATCCAGCATGATCAGACCGGGTCCGTGGTTTTCACCGCCCTGAGCCGCTGCGACCTCCCGGATACGGGTCAATTCTCACTGGGCTTGAGCCATTGTCCTGGTGAAAGTTCCGCGGTCAACATATCGCTGTGCAATTGGTCGCGTGGCTAAGTACAGTAGATCCGAGGGATAGTGGGCCGCGTCATGTACTAGCTACTGCGGTGGCTACATATCAAATGGTCTCTGGTTAATGATCGGTTTGTATCAAGGAAAAGCATAGGAAAGGAAAAGAACATTCTATGGGTGGCAAGCTAAGTGGCGCTCTCAGTTCTCCGGATCATGATCGCGTGGGCTCGGGCCTTCGTCTTGGGTCAGGCGCTCGTCCACGGATCGTCGGAACAGGGACTCGATCGCGGAGGTGAGTGTCTCACTGTCTGCGATGGATCATCTTGTGGGTGCGTGTGCGGGCTTGGGGATCGCTAGGGTTGCGTTGGAGTTTGTTAGAGTGATTTGGGAGTAATGAAGTGATTTGCATAGGGATTTGCATAGCTTTGTGGGACAATAAGTACAGGCGTTTAGCTCCAGCCTTCGAATAGTCTTCCCGTCGCGCTTGGCGCTGGCGCCTCGCTCCAACTTGAAGCTGTCGCCCGGCGTTAACAGCACCGGCCGGGAGAAAGCTCAAGCGCTCACTGGTGACTGCCCAAAGCTTGGCTTAACCTTCCTGCCGCAACAGCTTATCATCTGTCATCGCGCGCTACTGTAGTACTGGATTTAAACAACCATGCTGGAAAGTCGAAGATGAACCTCGTTCTGACGTCGACTTACTACTATGCCGCTTCAAGGTATTAATGCCGTTATGTTTGTGCTGCGACTCCTGGGCTTTGTATCTCTGTCTGCCTTGCTATTCACCGTCATTCTTTCTGAGAACATGCACCGCCATGTTGTTTTCTTTAATTTCGTGTGGGCGCACCTCATGTATACGTCAGTCACGATCTTCACGTGCGTGCTTCAAGTGAGCTTCTCGATCGACAACTACTGAGGCGACTGGGGAAAAGAGATGTGGTGGTGTACGTGGCTTTCACTCAAACCGAACAAACCGTGGGTGTGGCCATGATACTCAATACTTTGGTTGATGCTGTGAGGTTGATGTGAGCATCGCGTTAATCAACGACGACGACGCTGAGCACTGAAGTCGCATCCTCCTGATGGTAATATTGAATTACAGCGCCCTGACGGCCACCCTTAACCTTGTCATCCATGTACGCTCCATCTGTAGATGAAAGTCTCTAGCTAATGTCTTATCCAGCTGTGGTTTGAAATGAGAGCTGCTTTCAGTTGTGTAAATACATGGACAACAAAGCTACGGACCTTCACGGTGAGTTATCACACATCTATTTAAGAATTGAGGTCGATTGAATTACGACAAAAGCTTCTAATCACGCCTTATTTAATGGGAATGGTCCCCTTGTGCGTACTGGGAGCTTTATTTTCAGCACCTCGCTGAGTATCCCGTTTATGTCAGTGTCAGCTTTTTGACATCAACCAAACACGCAGCAATTTTCTGCTTAAAGCAATGAACTACTTGCAGCTTTCACTGATCATTCTGACGTGCCTTTGGGATAGTCAGTTGTTGCCCTTATCACTTTTCGTGTTAGACTCTAATTAATATTTTTTCAGTCCTTTTGGTGGTCACGTTTTGTCGCTGTCGTCGTATTTTTCGACGAGTCCATATGGGTAACATCATGGCGATCTCTCTGCTGATGCGCCTTTCTGTCTTCTGTTTGCTTCGATTCCTCTGTGCCGTGTATGTTTGTTTCTCTTCGGACATCTCAAAGAATAAGGCTGACTGCACAGTGATATGTCTCTAAGCATCCTCATGACGTGGATCGCCCTGTTTGATAGGAACCCAAATTCGCGTGCGACTTTGATGGTGGAAGCCATGTCTAATATTGGAGAGTCACTTTGTGAGTGTAATGCAAGCTTTCCAATGTCTTTCGCACACCATTGACCTATGGCCTTGGCCAAGACCCTCTCATCGCTTTCCTGTTACTTGGTCTACATTGCGTAAGTCCTCTCCGATTGCTGTTCTGAGGCTGAAATGATTTATTGATTGGCTGTAGGATATATTGCGAGTTTGGTTTCCTTGCATTCATTTCGGTGCACCACAGACTTGCACCACTCGGTCAAACTGGGCTCTCAATAAGGAAGTCAGGCTTGCCATTCACGAAGATGTGGCTCCACCAGACTCATTGCCAGATATGCAGGCTATTCATTGATACATATATGGATATTCCTTTTCATGATAGTTGGCCTATGAGTCGCAGACATGCTGTTGTTATGCTAAGGATTTGCTGGTGTCGTGAGGAAGACTTCAGGGCTACAGACATCGCTAACACTTGAAAAGTCTCATGGAGCCCTAATACGTGCCTAACGATCCGTAACGTACCACATCACGACTTCACGATCATATTAACAATCTCTTACTCATTGTTCGCACCCATATCCGAGTCGAGGTGCACACGCACACCCATCCAAGTCCATTCCGAGTACCAGAACTCACGCATGCGCCTACACGAGTCACCGAGTCCATTAGCGAGTCCGAGCCGAGCCTATATCCAATCCCTAGATCCGTATCACGAGTCGAGCCGAGACGCGAGCGTAACTGACGAGCCGAGTATCAGGGTGGGTCGAGTCGATCCCACATCACTATCAGCACGCGAAATATATTCTCCATTACATTCGAGCCGCGTACATCATTCCTATACAATCCCACTCACCATTCCGCCTCATCTTTCGAGCCAGCAAGCGACAACCTACCCTTTTGCCTCATCACTCGAGCCACCAGATCAACACGTACCTTTCTATCTTGTGTCCAGGCGAGACCGAGCAGGCGAGTTGCGGCACGGATATGCAGTGCCGGCAGAACACACGCACCTATTGTACGACCACTTCCTATCATCCTTACCATCCGTTCTACGTGTCGAGACCCCTATCCGAATCGTTATAAATAGTACTACATGTATGACTGAAAAGAACACGAACCTTTCTTGATACTTTGTTTGACTACGAATTATTAGTCGAACTTCGAGCTTTATTCATCTCTTGCGATCCATATCGAACTCGGCCTCGAGTCAAAGGCCGCATCCCTACCCTATTCGAAACTTATCATTCTGTTAGTTGGAGTTAGTACTCTCACAATATTTTGTGAGGTTGGACTAGGAACTAGTGTTCTGCAAAGCCCGGCTCGGCTCACGCCGGCTCGGGCTCACCAAATCCAGAGCCGGGCTTTGAGAGCCGGCTCGGGCTCGGCTCGGCCTGGGCCGGGGCTCGTGAGTGGGCGCGGATGCAACGCCAAACTACAAATTCTACGTACTTTTAAGTAACTAGTTGTATTCTACATACTCAAATATTCCTTTGAAAGGTGTCTAGACCACCTGAGGGACCTCCGGACGTTCCTTAATTAATTCCAACATGCGAAGAGTCCGCGCGCTTGTTACCTGATTCGCACATAACCGGTGAGCGCTTGAGTAAGCGCTCGAGCCGCGGCTTGATGGCTTGGCTCGGCCCGGCTTTTGGCAGCTCGGCTCCGGCTTAGCCGCAGCCCAAGCCGAGCTTTGCAGAACACTCCTAGGAACTGTATGCGCTCAGTGCCTAATAATATCTAAGCCAGTTTTCCTATTCACCACGTTATAGGGGTTGGTAGTCATGGTGGGAAGTCCCACGAATAGGTGAGATCTAGCGGGGTTGTAGTGGGTGCTCGGCCTGCGATCAGTCAGGGTATTCAGATCGTGAGCCAGCACCAATATGGCATCACTTATAGGCCTTGGCACTGTCCCCATATGAGCCATATGTACGGCTGCTGTATTACATACCCATACCCATACCGAAGCTCAGTTTGCCTGTTCTGACCGTATTATGGTTACAGCACGTATGACCATCATACAAGGCTGTACGACATATGGCTGTATACGGCCATATGTATGCAGTGTATGGGTGACGCAGTTGTGTAAGGTAACTATCCTTCAAACATTGCTTAATAGGACATAAATGCCTGTACACCTAGTCCATTTTATGATTTAATATCAGATTAAAATGCCTTGATAAAAGATTCCTATTGCTTAGCAGCTGAACCGCTATATTCTTCCCGTTGCTTTGTGCTGACTAAGCTCTGCGGGGTGTGTCCGACACTGATGGATGGTGGTCATGTGATCGCGTTGATGAAGAAATGAGTTCGATCTAGAGAACAGCTGTCTCAAAAGGCTTCACTTTTGAGATAGTTTAGAGTAGGCAGTGATAGTAGATTCTCAACAAAGATTAAAACTATCGAGATTTAAGTTCTGTAGCTATCAAACAAGACTACAGTGACTTCAGGGGGTGAAACAGTGAATTCTGGATGATCAGTTCGTACATTTGTGGTAGCTACTTATACTACAATAGTGATAACTACCAGTGTTCAAGATAATGGGTAAATGGGTTGAAAAACTATGTGTAACTAAAGGGGTGACTACTTATAGTCATAAAGCCATGAAAAAGATAGGGATAATGACAGGGGTGTTAAGCTTTGTAATAGAGTCTTGTACCTACTATACAAAGCTCCTGTCTACATGATATTAGGATAGTAATCAGCTGGTCGTGTCATGGAGTTCAATAGAAAATAGAAATTAAGTTTCTCTTGTGTAGCATAAATGCTACTCTTGGTGATGGGGTGGTCATCTCTGTGCCTCTTCTGTGGGGCAGCTGACTGAGCATACGTGCTTGGAATGATGTTCTGTCGTCATTCCATAATGTCTGGTACTCCTGCACAGTCTATGTGTCTCTGTGGCGTTTGGTGCCCGCACCTCCTCGGTGCCTGTTGCCTGGCGCCTGTCGACGTCATGGCCGATGCCATCTGCCGACAGGCGCGTTGTCTCTGATCAGCCACACGTGGCCGATGCCTTCGTTCCTGTATCTTATCTAATTGGTAGATAAGATAGCTATTTGATCATGATGTCATGTGCCGCTTGCGCATATCAATGTCTGTGATGTCGTGAGTGCTGTTCCTATTCTTTGATACATTCTTCTTTTGTTTCTTTTATTAGTTTCTGTATATATATGGATGATTTAAATAATATAGTTGCATATATCACAACACCCCCCCTAAAACATGTGCGATCCTGAGGGAATCGAGGGTAGAGACATGTTTGCGTGGTGATAGAGCTTTCGTTAAGATATCAGCGAGGTTACTGAGGGTAGAGATATAATGGAGCTTAATATTTCCATTGGTGATCTGATCTCATGTGTAATGATAATGGACCTCGATATGCTTCGTTTGAGTGTTACTGACATCATTCTGAGAATGCGCAATGAAAGATTGATTGTCAGTGAATAGAGGAATTGGATAAAGTCGATCTTGAAGTCTTTGGCGAGTCGTATTAACCAGATTCCTTCGACTGATGCGAAGGAGCCGGCAACTAGTTCTGATTCCATAGATGATCGGGTGACAAGTCCCTGCTTCTTGGAAGCCCATGAGATGGGTGATCCATTGAAGGTGAAAATCCACCCTGATGTTGATTTCCTATCGTTCAAATCTCCTGCAAAATCTGCATCTGTGGAGCCGGTGAGGTTGTGTGCATACCCTTCAACTCCCTTACCCTCCTGTTTGAAATGGATTTGGTGGTCTTGGGTTTGTAGAAGGTATTGTACGAGTTGTTTAGCTGTTTCCCCATGCTGGAGTGAGGGCTTCGACATGAACTGAGCACACTTGCTTGTGGCATAGGAAATATGGCACAATAATTGATGCTTCCTACACTGCAGGCATATAAAAGTTTTTTTGTCTGAAAAACTGTTGAAAAAACTGTAAAGATTTTCCAAATATTTTTAGTGTTTTTTATGTAAAAAAAATATAATAAAATTTTCTGTTTTTATTAGAATTTGTTGAGCAAGAAAATTGTAAAAAAATTCAAAGTTTTTTTCAGGGTTTTTTATGGGTTTCTTTGTGTGTTTCACAAAGAAACTTATAAAAAGTCATAAAAAACCCTGCAAAAAACTTTAAACTTTTTTTACAATTTTCTTGCTCAACAAATTATAACAAAAACACAAAATTTTGTTAAAGTTTTTTTACATTAAAAACACTAAAAAAATTTGGAATATCTTTACAGTTTTTTGAACAGTTTTTCAGACCAGAAAATCTTCATATGCCTCCAATGCTATGAGGGAGGCATATGGTATGTCAATATGTGCTGCATCGCTGATGGATGTTCTTTTTGGAATTTAGCAGCATTATCCATCGGTGATTTGGTGGGTTTTCCAATCACTATATTGAAGCACTTTGCAACTGTATTGATGAACACAGGTTGGGATATGTGTATTGTGCCTGCCTCTTGATCACGTTTGATCTTGACTCCTAGCAGTTGTTCTGGGGTTCCAAGGTCTTGGATATCAAATGATCCACCTGTGTCTCGGATCATTTGATCCATCGACTCTGTGGAATTAGCGGCCAGAAGGCCATCATTAACATACCACCTGGCCAGTTCGATTGAGTGCTGGTCCCTGAATCGGAAAAATACGGTGGAGTTGGCATGTCCTGCTGTGAATCCTAATGCCTCTAATCCTCTTTTTAGGGTCTGATGCCAGACTCGTCCAGACTGTTTGAGTCCGTATATGCCCTTGTGTAATTTACACACAAGGTGTTCCTGTCCCTTGATGACGAAACCTTCAGGTTGGCACATGTATATGTCGTCCTCAAGTTTTCTGTTAAGGTATGCACCTTTGATGTTGACGTGTCGTAATTCGAGACCATATCTGCAAGTAAGGGTGAGGATGAGTCTGACGGTTGTGAACCTGATAGTAGGTGAGAATGTCTCATTATAATCGAGCCCTTCAATCTGTGTGAATCCTTGTGCAACGAGTCTTGATTTGAATTTGTCAACTGCCCCTAGGTTGTCTCGCTTGACTCTGAAGACCCATCTGTTTCTAACGATATTGGTGTTGGGGGGTCTCTCTACTAGTGTCCAGGTCACTGGAGGCATATAAAAATTTTCTCGTCTGAAAAACTGTTCAAAAAACTGTAAAGATATTCCAATTTTTTTAGTGTTTTTGATGTAAAAAAACTTTAACATAATTTTGTGTTTTTGTTAGAATTTGTTGAGCAAGAAATTTGTAAAAAAAGTTTAAAGTTTTTTGCAGGGTTTTTTATGTCTTTTTATAGGTTTCTTTGTGAAAACACAAAGAAACCCATAAAAAAACCCTGAAAAAAACTTTGAATGTTTTTACAATTTTCTTGCTCAACAAATTCTAATAAAAACACAAAATTGTATTATAGGTTTTTTTACATAAAAAACACTAAAAATATTTGGAATATCTTTACAGTTTTTTGAACAGTTTTTCAGACAAGAAAACCTTTATATGCCTGCAGTGGGTGTGATAACCCATGAGGGTGTCGTATTCCACCTGACATGACAGTCTCCAGTATTCTGCTTCTGGTGAGTTCATTGCTTCTTTATAACTGTCTGGCTCATCTTCCCCGAGGGTCACGAATACACTCTCTGTGTATTTGAGGTCTGCTATCCCGAAGGCCATTGCGGCCATCTTCGCTTGCATCGTCTGTAAGTGTTTGCCCCGTCCATAGGTGGAATTGTTAGGGTCGAGCCAGGGACCTTGTTCGAAGTCCTTGGGTGCGTGTTCTGTCTCATCCGATCCTTCATTCGAAGTGACGTCGTTGTTGGATTCACTTGGTGTCTGATTGGATTCAGATTCATCAATAGAAATCAGTGTGTATCTCGATGGTGTGAATGTGATGCAGGGATCTTGACTCTGTGTATCAGATGGATTCGGTGATGGTATCGTGGCTCGAGTGAAAGTGGTGATCAGATTCTTCATCCAAAGATCGGGTAAGTCATCATTATCTGTTGCATGTATGGTGACTCTTTCGATGTGATTGGACTCATCGAATATTACGTCCCTTGCTTTCAGGATGGTGTGGGTTCTAGGTATCCACACTTTGTACGCCTTTGAGTTGTCATAGTATCCTACGAAGATGCCTTCCACTGACTTGATTTGATTTTTCAGTTGTGTCGCCTTTGGTATGAGACTATGAGTGCCCAGCATTTTGATCTGTAGATCCTGAACCAATCGATTTTGGGTTTCATACCCCAGAATGCTTCGTGAGGTGAGATTCCAAGTCGTGAGTGTAGGATCTGATTTTTGACAAAATTGATCGTATGCATGGCCGACACCCAAAACCTCCTCGTAAGGCCAGCATCATGTCTAATTGTGAGTGCTCCTTCTTGGAGTGTTCTGTTATATCACTCAGCGATACCATTATGCTTGGGTGTGTGTGGGGAAGTGGTTTCATGGATTATGCCAGACTTAGCGCATATGTCCTGGAATTCCTTCCCAATGTACTCTCCTCCGTTCTCACTTCTGATTCTTTTGATAGTGGCATTCTTTTGCCTCGATAACCAGGCTGCGTACTGTCTGAGTGAAGCGGCTACAGTGGCACATTCCTTGTTTTTGAGGAAATCAATGTTGGCAAGGCGAGTCTTTGCCTCAATCCAAGTGACGAAATATCTGAAATTTCCAACCGATGCCTTGAATGGACCACATAGATCTGAGACGACGAGGTCTCCTATCCCTTCAGGTAGTTTCTCGACTTTCTGGAATGGAGCTCACGTCTGTTTTTCATAAGGGCAGTTGATACACTGAGGGTTAGAGCCGTGATGGATGCCTGGGTGAAAATTCTTGGCGGTCTGTAATTTTCTCATGTTCTTTATGGTGTGATAACTCGTGTGTCCTAGTCTATGATGCCATAGAGTAGGTCCTGAGAGTTCTGACCTGAGGTCAGCAACTTCATCTTTGGATTCAATGGGGAATGCAATGCAAGTGTAGAGGTTGTTCTCCTTTCGTCCATATGCTAATCTCTTTCCATCGAGGACTAACCATGAGAGGTATTTTCCAAAGTGTACACTGACATTGGAGTTGGTCATTCTTCCTACAGAGAGTAGGCTGGACCTGAGCTTTGGGGCGTATATGACGTTGACAAGAGTTATGGGTACGTCTTTGAGTTCCCAATGAGTATCTGAGACAATTCTGATTCAAATGGTCCCTCGTTGGTCTGCGTGTTGATTTTGATCGGTGGTATAGCATACATGTCCTGGAACAAATCTTTGTTCCCAGAGATGTGAGTAGATGCTGCTGAATTGATTAACCATTTGAATCTATCATCAGATGGTGAAGATATGGATTCTTTCTTCATGATGACATGGTTGATACATTCGATTTGTTGTGCAGGTGTGTCTATGGTCGCCATCATGATGAGGTTGGCTGATGTCTGTTCGGCCAGTTGTGCTGTGTCAGATGTCGTACTGGGAGTCGTCACTACTCTAGTAGTGAAGGCGTTGCCAGGTTTTGAGAAGGTAGGGTTACTCTGTTCCCTGTTCTTCATCCAAGGTGCCTGACCCTCTGCTCCTCCACCAGGCGCATAGCAGCGAGCAATGGAATGACCGTTTCTCCCACAGTTGTTACATACAAACAGTGCCTTTGATGAGTTAGATGGTGATATTTCACTAGCACATACAGTAGATTGGTTGCTACTCTGGTGTCTGTTCTGTGGGGGTCAATTCAGTTTCGCTCGTGCAATAAATGCTGTTGTCATTTGATCTGATAATTCCAGTGAACTCAGATCGGCTTCGTGTGCCTCGAGACATTCTTCTATCTCATCTGGAACCCTGGTAATCATTCTGATTCTCTGTGAAATAGCCCTCCATGATTCTGGAAGGGTTCTGAGTATCGTTGCAGCATGAGTGGAATCGGCAATGACTTCACCCCTTTTTTTGAGCTGACTTCTGAACTCTCTCCTAGATCGTAAGATATGTGATGACTGACTGTCCCTCGACCATGTGGAAAGATTCGTATCTGGTTGGAACAATGTTAATTTTGCTCGGATCAGTAGATTCTAATTTCCTGATGATGATGTCCCAGGCTGCGTTTGCCTGATCTGTATCATCAATGGCCATCTGTAATTCTGGTGAGATGCATAATAGAATCTGGTTATAGGCAGAATTGTTTCTATCATTCCACTCAGCAATTAATTGGGCAAGTGGTGTGGTTCTGATGTGTGGCACACCAGCTGTCATAACGACTGCAGCATCTGTGATGGTGGGGATAAGATCATTGCCAATAAATGTGTCATACAGTCCTCTGTCTCTAGAAGTGGCCATTAGTTCCCTCTTGAAAGAGGTCCAGTTGTCCCGTCCGAGTCTTGGTTTGATATCACGAAATTTATGAATATCATGTTTTGGATGAGGTGCAGCAATAGAGGTCATTTGAGCCATGGAAAGTCGATGACACTTTTAATCTTTTATGATTTAATATCAGATTAAAATCCCTTGATAAAATATTCCTATTGCTTAGCAGCTGGATATATACATATATATGACATTTATAAACATCCACCTATGCACACCCTGAACCCTTTCATAGATGTCCACTATGCCTGCACAAGACACCTTGTTACATCTCTGGTCCTGCCAGGTGACACACATCCCCATCCCAGTGGAACTACGGGCTTACACACCCCTTTTCCACCACTTTTCATCTCCTACAACTACTTCCCAGCATTCTTCGCATCATTTGCAGAGTTCCATAGGTTCTCACCATTCAACTCTTCGCGACCACCCTCAGCCCAAATGTAAATAATCTATGTACTTAGCAGCTTATCTAATACCAGTGGGCCCCTTAGGGACCTGTACAGTTCATGCGTGGGAACCGACTGGCAGTTCCCAATCACATCTTACACTGTCACTACATAGCATCCAGAATACCACACTTTGGTCAAGTTCTGTCTGCTCTTGTGACACAAGGCTCTGTCATGACCCATATATTTCCCTTACCCCACTGTCTCTGTTCCCCCTCTCATTGTTCCTCTTGCATCTTCGCCTGAGTTCATCATACCCTCCGACTACTCCTCCCCTATGTTCGTTCCATTCGCTCTTCACCACATTCGCTGAACAACCATTCACTACTTGCATCATTCGCCAGCAGGCACGCCATCAAACACGATCAACACCCTTTACCTGGCATGATGGTTCATCACTGGCCCCATCATCTTCTCAATCCAACCCCTTTAGGTGTTCATATAGCCGGGATGCATTCGCGGGGTGTCCTACCCGTAGGTCGTGTGGGATCAACCCAGCAGACAAAGAGTCCATGCAGGGTGGTGTATATGCAGGTCCCAAGGCGTGTTTTCGTACATAGGTGCCTTTGCCCTCTTTCCTCTCCATCATTTCATGTTCGCACCCCTCTTCCATTCTATTGTATGTCTATTTCATCTATTTGTATCATGACTGCACACCCCTATCCACCCTGATTCATGACGGCCTCTTTCCTATTCGCTGTTACCATACGAGCATTCGATATAAGTCGCTTACATTCGCATGTATATTCCCCAGTTCAATTATCATATGTCCATCTTGTGCAAAACTTGACCTTGCTGTGACTATCATCTTGAGCTTCTCCTGTAGATTTCTATCTTTGACCAAAAGAAGACTTAGGCATCACTGGTGAGTTTTCATACTTCATCTTCGCTACCTTAGCCTTTGAATTATTTTCTGTGCTGTCGGCAAAAGGCTCCGAAGGAGTGCCTTCGCTGGCGAAAGGATTGTTGCTACTTAAACAACCTTTCCGTGACACCTTGCACATTACATCGTCAAGTGCCATGGGCTATTTCGCTACGACTGTAGATAGGGAAAGCCCCAATCAGGTAGCCCTCTTATCTTCTGAACATTTATTGGTTCACCCTATTCACTGAACAGCATACTTATTCACACAAGTTATTTGGGCATTCACTGTGTTCACTAATACACAATATTAATGCCTAAAAAACAATCTTGACAGGCTCTAAGATCTACATCTTTACACCTTTTTGAACTATCCTGCGGTTGATCGCCACACAACCAGCCAATTGTGGATTTGGAGAAATATTGAAAAAGATCACTGCTTCTATGACTAAACATCATTGAGACCCCCCAGTAGACCCTCTACTGTTGGCTGTGAGTGTGATGATTCCATGCAGTTGAAGATGGGCACGAGCCACCAGCTCATGGACCACACCCCACGTGCAGCCTAGCAATGCCATGGCTGATGCAACCCTGGACCAAGAATCCAGGACACCAGAAGACAGAGAGATCGTTGTCTCTGCAATCGAATGCGAGGAAAATCCCAACCACATATCACCAAGCATGGCCGAGGACAAGATGCTGCTGGGTGACAGACCGCCACCACTCCCCCAATCCCCTCTGCCCAGAGACAAAGGTAAGGGCAGAGAAGTCTCGCCGTCATCAGATGGCAGAGCATCATGTTCAAGACGGGATCATAGCCAAGACTCAAACCGCCACTTGCGGAGTTGAGCAACGACCATCGTCCCCGAAGGAGGATGAAGACAAAAAAGACAAGCCCCCGACGACAGTCAGGGCTCAGAATACTTGAGCTTGAGCCAAAAGAGCTCGAGGACACATGCCATCATGCCATTATCCTTGACTCTGCATCACTGTTGACATCCATCCAACAGGGACAGTTGACCAATCCCTTGTCCTCAGCCCACATCACTCATATTCAGTCGAGAGACCAGGTGACCATCCCTCCGAATACAAGGCCAGACCCTTGGGCACTTGAAGAGGATGGCAAAATGCTGTTATACAAACAGCGAACGTATGTCCCTGAGCACACTGATATTCACTTGGACATCCTTCGCTCACTGCACGATCATCAGTTAGCAGGACACCCAGGGATCAGCAAGACAATGAAGGACATTCTGAGACAGTACCATTGGCCAAATATGTCCACCTTTGTCACCAAGTAGTTCCAAGTGTCGCCAGGCTAAATCCATTCATCACAAACCCTTTGGTCCTCTTTGCCTCCTGCCCATTAGCCAATGACCCTGGGACTTGATCTCCATGGACATCATCAAGGGACTCCAACCCTCAGATCGGATCAACCCAGCAGACCAAGAGCCTGTGCAGGGTAACATGTATGCAGGTCTCAGGGCATATTTTCTTACATAGGTACCTTTGTCCTCTCTCCCCCCTGTTGTTTCACGTTCGCACTCCTCCTTTTCTCAATTGTATATTTGTTTCATCTATTTGTATCCTGACTGCGCACCCCTATCCAACCCTGACTCACAATGGCAGCATAGCCAAGGTGTTGTCTGAGTGCAGGGTCAGCGTGATGTCCCTGATCCACTAAAGGCGCCTGGGGAGGAAGACCTTGTTGGGAATCGACTTGAGTGTGGTCGCTGTGTACCAAATGGTGAGGACTGCAAAGAGCCTGCGAATAGTGTGAAGAGGCATCTGAGTGATGTGAATGAGATGAAGATTCATGCGAAGCAGGTGTGTGAGCCTGAAATCCCGCTTGTACAGGGGTGGTGTGCCCAGTGTTGAGAGGTGGTGTAGGATGCATTGTTACTACCAGACAACCTTTCCGTGAGACCTTGTACGTTACATCGTCAAGTATCATGGGCTATTTCGATACGACTTTAGATAGGGCGAGCTCGGTTCAGGCACCCTCTTACCTTCCAAACATTTATTGGCTTAACCTTATTCGCCGAACCACACACTTCATTGCACAGGCCGTTCGGGCATTTGCTGTGTTCACTAATACACAATATTAACGCCTAAAATACAATATTGACACTTCCAACTAAACCTGGCTACATCTGAGACCAAGGCTTCTCCCTGCTCGGCTTCTGCCAGTTCTGAACTGGTGGACCTCAAGGATGTCCCAATGGGGTATCATGAATTCATGGATGTTTTCAGCAAGTACAAAGCTGATACCTCAGCTCCTCACCAACCCTATGATCTCTTGAAGATGGTGTTATGCCACCTCAACTTCCATTATACTCACTCTCTACCTTGGAGTTGGCCACACTCTGAGCTTTTGTTGATGAGCACTTGAGCATAGGTTACACTCACTGGAGGCATATAAAAATTTTTCTGGTCTGAAAAACTGTTCAAAAAACTGTAAAGATATTTCATTTTTTTAGTGTTTTTAATGTAAAAAAACTTTAAACAAAATTTTGTGTTTTTGTTAGAATTTGTTGAGCAAGAAAATTGTAAAAAAGTTTAAAGTTTTTTACAGGGTTTTTTAATGTGTTTTTATAAGTTTCTTTGTGAAATCACAAAGAAACCCATAAAAACCCCTACAAAAAACTTTTAATCTTTTTACAATTTTCTTGCTCGACAAATTACAACAAAAACACAAAATTTTGTTGAAGTTTTTTTACATTAAAAACACTGAAAAATTTTCAGAACATAAAACTTTTATATGTCTCCAGTGATTTGGCCCAATCAGTCTTCCCACAGCGCCCCTATCCTCTTTGTCAAAAAGAAGAGCGGTGAACTTTGGCTCTGTGTGGATTTCCGAGCTCTCAGTAAGATTACAAAGAAAGACCGCTATCCACTCCCATTAATTACTGACTTGTTGGATGCACCCCAAAAGGCTCATATATACACCAACATCAACCTTTGGCATGTGTTCCACCTCGTCTGAGTTGCTGAAGGCAACCAGTGGAAAACAGCTTTCTGGACCCACTACGGCTCTTCCAAATGGCTAGTCATGCCATTTGGCTTAACCAATGGTCCCAGGTTTTTCAACATTTCATGAATGACATCTTTGGAGATATGCTTGATATATGCATCGTCGCGTACCTCGACAACATACTCATCTACTCCAACAACCCAGTCAAACTCAGGGAACACATCCATGAAGTGTTGCGGCATCTTCGGAAACATGGTCTCTATGCCAAACCTGACAAATGTGAATGGCACCATGATTCAGTGGAATTGCTCAGTTATATGCTCTCAACTGATGGCTTTACCATGTCCAAAGACAAAGTCCAGACCATCTGCAATTGGCCTGAGCCTTGGAAGGTGAAGGGCATACAGTCCTTCCTCAGCTTCACCAATTTCTACCGCTGCTTCATCTTCAACTATTCTGACATCACTGTTCCCCTTACTCAGCTTACTTGTGAAGGCAGCCCGTAGGTGTTTACCGAAGAATGCTGAAAGTCCTTCAATCACCTCAAGGAGGTTTTCACTTTGGCCCCGATCCTGTCACACTGGATTCCTGACCGGCCCATGGTTGTGGAAACTGATGCTTCGGACTATACCCTTGGCCCAATCCAGTCTCTGTTCAATGATGAAGGCCAGCTACATCCCATTGCTTTCCACTCTCGGACTTTTTCTGGTGCTGAACTCAATTACAATGTCCATGATAAAGAGCTACTGGCATCCTTTGGAGCATTTCAACATTGGAGATATTACTTGGAGGGCACTGGCTCCCTGTCAAGATTGGTTTTTAGGCATTAATATCATGTATTAGTGAATACAGTGAATGCCCAAATGGCTTGTGCAACAAAGTGTGTAATTCTGTTATTATCCGTTCCCAAATCTGGTCCTGAAGCTTCGGTTCCGGTTCTCATTCAGGAACCCCGGGTGTCACTTGGCTTCCTTCGGGTTTCTCTTTGCACCTTCCATCACCCCTGACTTTCTTTTCTAGTTAGTTCCATGTTTGCCTGACCCTTTGTTCCCCTGTCCCGTGATCTGATCATCGACCCCTCTCAACCCTGCACGCTACTTTACTATATAGACCCCCAGCCCATGTATCATAGTTCCCCAGTTCAGATATTAAATTAGCTTCTCATACATTAGACCCTCTGCTTGATATCAAATCTGATCCTCAGCTTATAGCTGAGACTGCTCCCGAGATTAGGGCGGAACACTGAGTGGGTGCAACCCATGAGGTTGAAGCCAAGCCCTCTGACCTGAGACCCAAGTTCGGCCTTGGTAAAGCCAAACTACAGTATGACTCACAGTCGTAACAGATTTGGAGAATAGGGTGATCCCAATAAAGGTTTAGAAGGTAAGAGGGCTACCAGAACAGAGCTCGCCCTATCTACAGTTGTAGCGAAATAGCCCATGATACTTGACAATGTAACATACAAGGTCTCACAGAAAGGTTGCCTAGTAGCAACAATCCTTTCACCAGCGAAGGTGCTCCTTCAGAGCCCTTTGCCGACGGCACCAACACTGGTATGAAGACTAAAGTAGTGAAGGTGAAGTATGGAAACTCACCAGTGGTGCTCAAGTCCTCCTCTGGTCTAAGGTAGTAGTCTATAGAAGAGGGCTCAAGATGATAGTCACAGTGAGGTCAAGTTTTGCACAAGATAGACATATGATAATTGAACTGCAGAATATACATGCAAATGTAAGCTACTTATACCGAATGCTCATATGATATCAGCAAATAGGAAAGAGGCCGTTGTGAGTCAGGGTTGGATAGCGGTGTGCAGTCAGGATACAAATAGATGAAACACATATACAATGGAGGAAAGGAGGAGTGAGAACGTGAAACAATGGGGAGGAGAAAGGACAAAGGTACCTATATAAGAAAACACACCTTGAGACCCGCATACATGTTACCCTGCATGGACTCTTGGTCTGCTGGGTTGATCCCACACGACCTACGGGTAGGACGCCCCGCAAATGCATTCCAGCCCTATGAACACCCAAAGGGGGTCCAATTGGGAAGGTGATGGGACTAGTGATGAACCATCATGCCAGGTAAATGATATTGATCGTGTTTGATGGTGTGCCTACTGGCGAATGATGCAAGTAGTGAATGGAGCAAACATAGAGATGGAGGGATGGAAGGGAAATTGGAGGTAACTGGATACAGGAATAAATTAGTCATGACACTCCCCTATTGACATTGTCACCAACCACAAAAACTTGGAGTACCTTTCCACCACTAAGTTGCTAACCCAATGACAACCCCACTGGTCTGAGTTCCTCTCTCAGTCAACCTCATTATTCAGTTCTTCCCAGAAAGCTCAGTACAAAACCCGACATTCTAACTAGACAATGGGACATCTACCTTAAAGAGGGAGGAGGTAATGACTGTGCTGCTGTCAATCCACAAACTTCCAACCGATTTTCACTAATCAACAACTATCAGAATCACTCTGGGCAACTTACATGCTTGCACCTATCCTCTGAGTGAGCACTATGATGGACTCCGAGAAGCTTCATGCCAACATCTTAGCCAATCTGGCATCTGACCCCATTGCCTCCCAGCATCTTGGTGATAGTTCTGCCCTGAGATGGATGCAAACTGACAATGGCTTTCTACACTATGATGGCTGCATATATGTTCCTGAAGCCGATTATCTCTGGCTCTGAGTACTCCGGTACAACCATGACCATGTACTATCAGGACACTTTGGCCAAAACAAGGCCCTTGCCCTGATATTCCAGGAAAATACCTGGCTCACAATTTGGTCTTATGTCATTGACTTCTGCAAGTCTGGCACTACTTGCTCCCATTCAAAATCTCAGCATCACCGGCCTTATGGCACCCTTAAGCACCTCCTGATACCCAGGCAGCCTTGGAATTCTATCTCAATGGATTTCACTGAGCAGCCAGCAGCATCCTTGGGTTTCACTGCAATCCTCGTGGTAGTCTGTCGCTTAACCAAGCAGAGCATCTTCATTCTGACGTATGACAAGATCACTTCCGGCCCACCTCTTTGTCTTGCATGTATTCTTGAAGCATGGTGTCCCAAGCCATGTGACACGGGACTGAGGTTTGGCATTTGTTTTGCATTTCTTCCATTCCCCCAGCAAAGCTCTTAACATGAACTTGCACTTTACCTCAGGATATCATCCTGAAGGTGATGGTCAAACTGAACATGTAAACCAAGCCCTCAAACAATATCTCTGTGTGTAAGGTTGTGAATCTTATGGCCTTGTGTCACAAGGGCAAGTGGAACTCAACCAATATGTGGTAATTCCGTGTGCTACGTAGTGACAGTTGTAAGGTAAGATCTGGGGAACCACCGTGTGGTTCCCACGCAAGAACTGTACAGTGCTTATCTAAGCTAGTCCAGTAGCGCGCATTGCCTTAAGGGCAATGCGGGTAAATGTCCTATTTACACCCTCCCCCTCTATGAACAACTCAAACCTCCTTGTAGATGGACCTGGTGAGGTCATCTGAGTCCGCCTCTGACATAGAGATGTCGGTGTATGGAGCCAGCGGCGGCCGTGGGTCCATCGGGAGCTCCGGGCTGTCGGTGGGAGCATGGGGCGGGGAATCAATACCCATGCCCTGCCGAAAGGCCACTTCCACAACCGGGTTGGGGACTGGTGAGGGGCCGTGAGTGACAGCTAGCTCCTTGTCTAGCTGTGCTCGGGCGGCAGTGATGCTTCTGCAGCCACCAGTGCCACCTTGGGGCGGTCCTGTAAGGCCGCCAGCTGCAATCTCTCCTGCCCTATTTGGGCAGGCGCACTAAACATCGTCCCAGATAGATCGCACTGGATGAACAGCGCCGTCCAGGGCGCGCTGTCCCGGTTCACGCCGCCCTACCTGGCGAGCCAGCGGGCGACCTCGTCCAGAGGGATGTCCCAGGGTGACCGCCCTTGGATGGGGAACATCCCGGTGATCGACACCCTTAGGGTGTCGCTGACGGCGTACCAGACCTCGTTGGCTGGCACAAGCTCCTGCCATTGCCCAGTGATGCGGAATAGGTCATATATCCGCGCCCTGAGGGGAGAATGGAGCTTGGGGTTCTTTGGTGCAAGCCTCCTCAGCCACATCCACACATCCACGTCGTGGATGTTTAGACTGCGATCCGGCTTGTTGCAGATGGCCGATGGGATGCCTTCAGGGTTGCGTAGTCAACCCTGGAGCACGACCTGAATGTCATCGGCGGTTCCTTCGCCGATGAGGAAGTAGCTTGATCAGTGGCTACTGGCCCGGGCCTCCTCCCAGGCCTGTCTCATCACGGTCACCATTCCGTGCGTGTGAGAGCCCATTGGCGTCTCCCTGGCCTCCTTCAGGAGGTCCTGAAACCTCTGCTCTGTGGTTTTGCAGAGGTCGAACCATTCAGCTCGCAACGGTGTCTTTTTTCTGAGGGGCTGTGGCAGGTGGCCCGTCATGGTGAACAGAGGGTCCCCAAGGGGAATGAGCTCCCCTTCCCCTGGGAGAGGGTTGGGAACTGTCATCGCCGGTGGGGTCAATGACACCGATGGCGCAGGCCTAAAGACCGCTCGTCTGGCCCTCTCCTGCTCGGCTGCGAGGTACTCATTCTGAGCCGCGGCTAGTGCCAGCCCCAGTGCCGGGTTGTTCACGCTATGACTTGGCGACTGGGCCAGGTACTCCGCAGGTCACCGATGGGGTTGTAGGCTATGAGTTGTTTGTAACCCCGGGCACGTCTTTTCTTTGAGACATGCCGTGGGCGGTCCGGATCGTAGTGTTGGGTGCATTTATGCTCCTGCACCAAAATCAAGCCAAATAGATTCCACCATTCAGATTTCTTTTGATTTTTGACTTGAAACCATGCTGACATTCATTCTATGATTTGTCAAATTTTTCTTTGATTTTTCGAAGCTGTATTTCTACTTCTTTTCATGTTCTGTCCAACCGACCCTTTGTGGGTGGTTGTGGACCAGTTTCCTTTTTGAGCTGTGGCTGTTCACTACCGTGCTACGTTCTATGGGCGCTTAGCATGGCACACCGTGGCCTCACGGGCGCTAAATTGCCGGCTAGTAGTACATGCACATGAGACACATTTCCCCCCTCTCTCAGTGACAACTAAATTCACTGAGAGAGGCAAGTAAATGTTGGGTGCATTTATGCTCCTGCACCAAAATCAATCATAATATATTCAATTTATTGTATGGTGTTTCAATCTCTTCTCACATTGTTCTTGTACCATGCATTCACTTCTCTGATTATTTTCGAAAATTTCCAGTCACTCCCTATCTCTCCATTTCACTTTGTTATCTCTATTTTCACAGGTGGCTGCACCCAGCGGAGTTTGAAATGACTTCGATGCGTGAGCTCTTGAGCGCTAAAGGGCCAGGTGCACGTATATGCCTTCTGAGACAGGATAGTGCTCCTCTCTCAGTGACAATAAATTCACTGAGAGAGTGAATTTGATTCTAGCTTTCTAAGAGCTCTACCGAACCTTCCCTGCCATAACCCCAAGTTGCTAACAAGGGTTATGGGCCCCGCAGACACTTTACAGAAGCTTCTGGGTGTGGAGAAGCTTGCAACAGATGGAAGTAATTGGCCTCTGTGGCGAGCTGCTCTCACAAGTTATTTTGAGTCCAAAAATCTACTCAGGCATATAGAAGGGAGAGCCATTCGACCTCCTGATCCCCCAGTCATACCTCCAAGCCATATTCCAACAGATTCTGAGGAAGCACAAATTGAGAAGGCTGAGGAGAAGCTGGAGAAGTACCTTGCCAGAGAAGGACAGGCAAAGACCCAAATAATCATCTCAGTGTCAGAGTCACTAGCTCTGATGCTACAGAAGAAGACTACAGCAAAAGAAGTCTGGGATGCATTGGTCAATGAGATGACCAAAAAGCCCAAGATGGTCCTCACCAACCTACAGAGACAACTTCGCAGTATGAGGTGTCCTGAGGATGGAGACTTGAGAGATCACTTGGACAAGGCCCAAGACCTCTATGCTCATCTCAATGAGATGGGAGCCCGAATTTCTGAAGGAGAGTTCACAGATATTATCCTTGCATCACTTCCACCCTCCTATGAGGCAGTTATGAATGCCCTTACCACGTCGCTCGAAGAATGTGGAATGCCCTTAGTGCCTGATGATATTATCAGAGTACTAAAGGCTCAATATGACAGGAGAAAGACCCTTAATATTTCACAAGAAGAGCAGGCATTTATTGGTTCATCTACGAAAGGGCCGAAGGGCCGGAAAGACCCGAAGGTGCCTACATGCACTAATTGCCACAAGCCTGGACATGCTATCGAGAGTTTCTGGGCTAAAGGAGGTGGTAAAGAAGGCCAGGGGCCACGTCAGAAAAAGAAAGCCAAAGCCAAAAAGAAGAAGGGCAAAGCCAAGGCGAATGTTGCCGAAGAAGTGTCTTCTGAGGAGGATGAGAGTGGCAGTCCAGCCGCTTTTGCCAATTTCGACTGCTCCAATTTGAGTAGTTTATCCTTGGACACTGTTGTCATCCTCGACACTGGAACGACCGCACATATGACCCCTCACAAGAATTTACTGAGGGATTACAGTCCATTCTCACAGCCACGCACAATTCGTGCAGCCAACAAAGGCACTTTTCATGCCTTCGGTTTAGGCTCACTCGTGCTATCTAATACGGTTGGAGATAAGACTGTGAAGATCACATTGAAGGATACGTTCTACACGCCCAAAATGGCTGTTACCCTGATCTCAATCAGCCGGTGTGATGATGCAGGCTATAAAACACAAATAGCCAATCAGAAATGCACAATATCCAATCATAAAGGCAGGATATTGATGCAAGCACCAAAGCTGAATGGCTTATATCGATTTGACTTACAACACACAAGTGCCAAAGCGCATATATGCGCATCAGCCATGGAGATACATCAGAAAATGGGGCATATTTCACAAAAGTCCCTACAGCATTTGCTCAACCGTGGCATGATATTAGGCATTGAATTGAGCTCAAAAGGTGACAAGGTTGTTTGCGATGCGTGCATTCAAGCGAAGATTGCACGTAAATCACTTCCTCAGGAACCCAGAAGCCGATCTTCAAAATTCAGTGACAGAATTTATTCTGATGTCTGGGGACCAGCGGGACACTCCAAAATTGACAAGAAATTCTATTATGTGTCTTTCATCGATGATTATTCAAGAGAATCGGTTATCTATTTGATGGCAAACAAATCAGAAGCATTTTCAAAATACAAACTCTACGAGGCCTTGATGCTTCAACAGAGGAACGTACACATCAAAGCACTTGTTTCTGACAGAGGGGGCGAATACACAAGCTCGGAATTCGAACAGCATTTAGCCAAGCAAGGCACGAAGCATCGGTTAACCGTACACGACACCTGTTACGATATGATCCGTCGTAAGGTTGACCGAGGTCGGGGGCAAAACCCGAGGTAAGGTCGGGGCGAGGTTTGGATGGGGAAGTCGGAGAGGGACTAGGCTTCAGCTTATGTGCTGCGCCGACCCTATGCACGAGTCCCAACTTCAGAGGCAAACGAATAAGAGGCGAGGTTTGGCTTAAGAGGCGAGGCTTAGAAACTAACTAGGGATCGAAGTTATACGATAGTTGATTTTCAGACTGAGGAGTAGGAATGCATACAGGGGGGTTTATATACGAGCGAGGGTACGAGTCAGGGGTGAACATATTAGTGGAGGTCAGGGTGAGGTCAGGGGAGCGAGGTCAGGGTGAGGTAATATATGAATGATGCGTGATGGAGCGGAATCAGTAACTAAGGGAATACGGGCATGGGATCAATTGGTAAACCGAGGGGTGGCATGTCGACAGAACTATAGATAGGCCCTGACGAGAGTGCTTGTGAAAATCCTCGAGTTTTGCAAGCTCTTCATCGGTCAGCGGTGATGACTCCGTTGGGATGGTCTCGGTGCCGTCAGCAATACCGAGTGCGTTGGTAAACAGTAGACTGGCACGGATACCGAAGGACCAGGTGCTCCAGTTTGTACCGTCGAATTTTTCGACCGTTATGGAGGGTCGCGAGATGGCAAGGTCAGTCATGGATAGGGATCAGACAAAAAGCAAGAGTGTGTGCGTAGTTGAGATAGCCAGAGTATGTAATATCGGTTAGGGCGATTTAGAGCACGGGGCCCATAACCTGTAGGCGCAGAGGTCTGAGATAAGAGCTCTAAGGCTAAGACGACGTCAGGAGAAGCTGAGAGGTTGTCATACAATCGGGGCTGTACTTATACTAGCTAGAGTGACCTTTTGTACTCTAAAAGAGGAATAGAACAATAGGGTAGAACAATGGGGTGAAGATACAAAAGGGGCTGTGGCAAGGGACAACGTGCTAAGTGGACAAAGGGTCGGTGATCTCGGTGATCGGTCAAGTATGACCGGTTTTTCAACAGCAGCAATGTCAGCCGTTCAGGTCATTTCTGCATACGACGAAATCGATAATCGGCAGATGAAGCTCGAATCTGGCTGTGGCATCAAGACACACCGTCTGATCTGGTCGCGGATGCGCACATTCATGCGAGTCACTGGTCCATCCAGAATGTCATATTGCCTTGAGATGGTGGGGTGAATGCGGCACAGATCAGGGAACTGACCATCGCTACCACACACAAGCCGTCTGTCATGGTCGCAGGCCTGGAGATTGGGATACGCTGACTCGTGAAGTAATGAAATGACGTGGTACTCGCTTAGTGCTCGACCATCCATGCCGAACCCCAATGGGCCGGGGAGTCATCTGAGCTGAGCATTCATTCATAGAAAACACCTTTTTCATCTCTCTTAGACAGATTCAATCCTGCGAGTAACGTCAGCCATCCAGCTCATTCCGTGTTCGACGAAAGTGATAATCGGAAGATGGAACGCAAATCTGGCTGTGGCCTTGTGACATGCGTGTCTGATCTGATCGTCGGTCATACAAGCACGCGTTCATGTTCACCGGTCTGTCCAGACATGACATATTGCCCCAAGTGTTCTGCAAAGCTCGGCTTGGGCCGCGGCTAAGCCGGAGCCGAGCCGAGCCGGGTTAAAGCCGACCTGAGGCCGGGAGCTAGGGCTGGGCCTGAGTTTTGGAGAGCCCGAGCCGAGCCGTCAAGCCGCGGCTCGAGCGCTTACTCAAGCGCTCACCGGTTATGTGCGAATCGGGTAACAAGCGTGCGGACTCATGTTCATCTTCGCATGTTGGAATTAATTAAGGAACGTCCGGAGGTCCCTCAGGTGGTCTAGACACCTTTCAAAGGGATATTTGAGTACGTAGAATAAAACTAGTTACTTAAAAGGACGTAGAATTTGTAGTTTGGCGTTGCATCCACGCCCACTCACGAGCCCCGGCCCGAGCCGAGCACGAGCCGGCTCTCAAAGCCCGGCTCTGAATTTGGTGAGCACGAGCCGGCGTGAGCCAAGCGGAAGCCACGGCTTTTGAGCCGAGCCGGGCTTTGCAGAACACTAGCCCCAAGACAGTGGGGGTGAATTCACACAGATCAAGGAATTGACCATCCACTACCACATACAGGCCGTGTGCCATGGTCACAAACATAGGAGTGGGATACGCTGATGCGTGGAGCAATGAAACTATGGTAATAAAGGGCTTAAACGCAGTGAGTGGCGGCTGAGCTAAGCAGACAGAAAGAACGTCTGCGGCCACTGAAGGAGGTAAACGCGTAAACCAGGGGCAAACCGCGTCACCCCGTGTCACCCCATTGTGACAATATATGCGCAGTCTCATTGTTCCACTGTTTTATTGTCCTATGTGCCTATTGTCGTTTATCTCCCATTGTTCTCCCATAGTATAAAGTAGGTAGCTAGAAGTCCTTCTTCCTCAGTACTTTGCACTCGAGCAATTACTGAGGTAAGACATTCGGTATATTTCTTTTATTCATTTTACTTATACGCTTGTATAGATTACTCGCATAGGTAAACTTATATAGTACTTTGCACTCGAGCAATTACTGAGATTACTCGCATAGCTATAATTATTCTTACAGCCACGTGCGCTGTGAGAGTTAGAGAGACAACGCTAGTCGCGGTACTTACCTATACGGCCATTAATGGCATCTATCACCTCACCCGGCCCCAGACAAAGCCAGATGTATCCATCCATACACCAATGCCAACCTCCTGATGCTGCACTGCATGTTCTCTTCCCATCGCGTCCGTGCGCCATAAGATGCAGGTCCAAAAATCTTGAATACAGAAGTCAGCTTTGAAGTGGGGCTCCTTGGGGACAGGTCGTTCTCATCACATCCCAGACATAAATAGCCGGCTGTTGCAGCGGCAGTTATAAGGCAATGTCTCCAAGTTCTTCTCATAAAGTTTGGTTGATTACAGGTTTGTGTGCTAGGTCCACGTCCAGACATTCATCCGCTCATTCAGGCTAACGGGCTGACACCTCCTCGCGGTACGGTCCGATGGGGTCTGGGACGGGAACTTGCCCTTGCTGTTCTTTCTCGAGGAGACAACGTTATTGCTACAGCTCACTCCATGGAAACTCTCGAAGTCCTTCAGGCATCCCACCCTGATCAGTGTAGCGTCCTCCAACTGGACGTCACAGACACGTTCGATAGTTTATCTGCTAAAGCAAAGGCGGCTGTTGCCGTGTGGGGTAGAGTCGATGTCCTTGTAAACAATGCCGGACATGGTCTAATGGGTACCGTTGAAGAAGCAGGGTGATTCAACGCCTCATAACATGGTGCCACACCGACGCCAATAGCCTGACCTATATAAATCAAAGGGCAGAAGGGTTCATGTATATATACAAGACCAACATATATGGTGTGGTCAATGTTACAAACACATTCTTACCTTACATGCGCGACCGTCAAAGCGGTACTGTTGTCATAGTTGGCAGTCGCTCTGGTTGGTACACACACTACCCAGTATGTTTACACTTCGATGCAAACAGAAACTGACTCCTGCACGCAGACTTTCTGTCAGTGATCTTAATATTTTTTTGTTTGGTATCTGAATCAATGATTTATTATACGCACTCAACTGTATCAGCACCATATAACAGCTCGAAGGCTGCCATCCATGGTAACCTGTTGTCCTGCCAGTTAACACTGTGCTCATCTCCAGCAGGTAGCTATAGCAGATGCACTAACATTGGAACTGCGCCCCAGGGCATTCGCGTACTTACATAACGTCATTCCAGGAGGGCATCGAACCCTAGCTATCAGCAACTGTCGTAGCATCAGCAACACATCTCTTGCGCTGCCTGCACCAGGCGTCGCGACTGGGAAAGTCCCCGAATATGCCAAGCTACGTGCTGTCGCAAATGAAGCCTTCCAGATAACCAATGGTGCCGAAAACGGCGACCCCAAGAAGGCAGCAAATGCGATCGTAGATGTCGTGCGTGCGGAAGGAGTCGCTGAAGGACGGTCATTACCAGATACACTATTTACGGGAAGCGATGCGCTGCGGGATGTGCGTGCGAAGTGTCGTGCCGTCTTGGAGACCTTGGACGAATGGGAGGACGTCGCGATCAGCATTGACGTGGATCAATAGTCGCAGCGCATGCGGGGTCGAGTGAAGATGTGCAATGTAATAGGCTGTAACTCAATTCAATTCTTCTGAGTCAATAATGTCACCTGGAATCTCTTCATTGCTTACAGCATGACAGTCGATGCAAGTAACTTACTTACTCTAATATACACGATGAGCGTCTGGATGTTCCGGACAAAACCATGGGGCCCACCGACCAAACGAGACAGTAATGGGTGTTAAAAGATTCTTTTATGTAAAGGGCATAAATATCGCGTGACGAATTCTAGGAATTCTTAGCATAACTCTAAAACCTTGATGCAAATGAAGCCCCTTCTTTAATACATACCACACCATGTCTGCGATAGGCAAACTATCACAAAAAGGAATATCCATATGTGTTAACGAATATCCTGCATATCTGGCCATGATTCTGGTAGGGCTACATCGCCATGAATGGAAAGGAATTCCGTATCGAGAGCCCAATTTGAACCAGTGATGGTCTGCGGTGCACCGAAATGAATGCAAGGAAACCAAACTTGTAATATGTCCTAGACCCAATAAATGGTTCTTTCTCAGCCTCAGGACAGCAATCGGAGAGGACTTACGCGCTGTAGACCAAGTAACAGGAAGGCGAGGATAGGGTCTTGGCCAGGGGCATAGGTCAACGGTGTGCGAAAGACATTGGAAAGCCTGTTGGGCACTCACGAAGAGACTCTCCCATATAAGCTGTATCTGAAATGATCGAAGTCACATTAGAATGTGGGTTCTTATCAGACAGGACAATCCACGCCATTAAGATGCTTAGAGACATATCACTGTGCAGTCAGTCTTATTCTCTGAGATATCCGAAGAGAAACATACACAGCAAATAGAAGTCGAAACAAACAGAAAACAGAGAGCCGCGTCAGCAGAGAGACCGTCATGGTGCTGACCATATTGAGTCGTCGAAAAATACGACGGTAGCTACAAAACGCGACCACCAAGAGGGCTGAAAAAACATTAATGACAATCTAACGCGAACACGGAAAGGGGTAACGACTGACTATCCCAAAGGCACGTCAGAATCACCAGCGAGAGCTCCAAGTAGTACAGGGCGTTTGTGCTGCGTGTTTGGTTGATGTCAAAAAGTAGGCACTGACATCAACGGGACAGTCAGCAAGGGTCCCCAAAATAAAGCCCCCAGTACGCACAAGGGGAACCATTCCCATAAAATAAGGCGTGATTAGAAGCTTTTTTCGTAATTCAACCGACATCAATTCTTAACAGACGTGTGATAACTCACCGTGAAGGTCCGTAGCTTTGTTATCCGTGCATTTACACAACTGAAAGCAGCCCTCGTTTCAAACCACAGCTGGATAAGACATTAGTGGGACACATTCATCTACAGATGACGCGTACATGGATGACAAGATTATGGGTGGCCGTCAGGGCGCTGTAATTCAATATTGCCATCAGCATGATGACGAAGCTAAGCACGGAAGGGGCGTTATTGATTAACTCGATGCTCACATCAACCGCACAGAATTGATGAGAGTATTGAATATCATGCTCACACCCCCCAAGGTTTGTTCGGTTTCAGTGAAAGCCAACGCTACCACATCCCTTTTCGCCAGTCGCCTCAGTAGTTGTCGATCGAGAGGATCACTTGAAGCACGCACACGAAGATCCAGACTGACGTATAAAGGAGGTACGTCCAGACGAAATTAAAGAAAAAAGCATGGCGGTGCATGTTCTCAGAAATAACGACGGTGAATAGCAAGGCAGACAGAGATACAAAGCCCAGGAGGTGCAGCATAAACATAACGGCGTGTTGAATGCCTTCCAGCGGCATAGCAGTAGGTCGACGTCTGAACGAGGTTCATTTTCGACTTTCCAGCATTGATTGTTGTTTATGTAAATCCAGCACCGCAGTAGTGATGAATCGATGATAGATGATCACTACCAATAAGCTGTGCGCGGGAAGGTTAAGAACTTAGCTTTCGTGATGACAACTCGCCCGGCGCGGTTACTGTGGGAAACGATGGATCGAATTCCTCACAGCTTAGGGCACGAATAAAGGAAAGTTACGGCACGGGGAAATACTTATGGCCATCCAATCTCGATCACGTGACTTCAGAATCCTTGCCCGTAGTGGAAAGGGGAATGTATAGATTTGGCCTAGACTGTTACAGTAGCTTATAGACATCGGACTTGGGTGCGTGCCACGCACACACGCATATGGCCCGGCCTGTCCTGTCCTGTCATTTGCCAGCTCGACTCCGGCCCAGCCGCACCAGAAGCCGAGCTCAGTTGCAGCCCGAGAATGATTGCGATTCAAGATACTTGGCTTGTTCCTCGGAGAGCGTTATATTGAGTGCCTTAATATTGCCAAGCAGGTGCGTGATCTTGCGCCCGGCGACGATGGGAAAGACATGTGGGCAGCGCTGTGGGCAGTAGGCAATGGAATCGCAACCGTGACGAATGTTAGGAATTCTTAGCATAACCACAGCGTGTCTGCGACAGGCAAAGTGTCAGTAAAAGGAATATCCATATATGTATCAACAAATATCCTCCTCATCTAGCAATGATTCTGGTGGAGCCACATGTTCGTGAATGGCAATGACTTCCTTGTGGACCTTATCGAGAGTCCAGTTTGGCCCAGCGGTGTAAGTCTGTGGTGCCCTCAAATGAATGCAAGGAAACCAAACTTGCAATATGTCCTAGAGCAAATCATTAAATTATTTCATCCTCAGGACAGCAATTGGACAGGGCTTATGTGCCGTAGACCAAGTAACAGGAAGGTGAGGATAGGGTCTTGGCCAGGGGCATAGGTAAATGGTGTGCAAAAGACCCTGGAAAGCTTGTGTGACACTCACAAAGCGACTCTCCCATATTAGATATATCTGTCAAGGTTGATTTTTAGGCGTTAATATCGTGTATTAGTGAACACAGTGAATGCCCAAATAACTTGTGCGAATAAGTATGCCGTTCGGCGAAGAGGGTGAACTGATAAATGTTCACAAGATAAGAGGGTGGCCCGAACGGAGCTCACCCCATCTACAGTCGTAGCGAAATAGCCCGTGGCACTTGACGATGTAACGTGCAAGGTGTCACGGAAGGGCTGTCGAAGTAGCGACAATCCCTTCGCAGGCGAAGGTGCTCCTTCGGAGTCCTTTGCCGACAGCACAGTAAATAGTTCAAAGGCTAAGGTAACAAAGATGAAGTAGAGAACTCACCAGTGATGCCTAAGTCCTCTTCTGGTTGAAGATAGGAATCTACAGGAGAAGGCTCAAGACGATGATCACAGCGGGGTCAAGTTTTGCACAAGATGGACGTATGATAATTGAACTGAGGAATATACATGCAAATGTAAACTACTTATATCGAATGCTCAGAAGGCATTAGCGAATAGGAAAGAGGCCATTGCAAGTCAGGGTTGGATAGGGGTGCGCGGTCGTGATACAACATAGATGAAATAAACATACAATAGAGTGAGGGAAGAGCGTGAATCATGAAACGATGGAGAGTAAAGGTGGCGAAGGTACTTATGTATGAAACCATGTCTTGGGACCTGCATGCATGCCATCCTGCATGGACTCTTCGTCTACCGGGTTGATCCCACATGACCAACAGCCGGGACATCCTGCGAACACTTCTGGTCATATGAACACCCAAAGGGGTTGGATTGAGAAGATGATGGGGCTAGTGATGAGCCATCACGCCGGGTAAATGGTATCGATCGTTTTTGATGGCGTGCCTGCTGGCAAAATGTACGAGCAGCAAATAGTCGTTCAGTGAAATGCAAGGAAGGGCGGACGGAGATGACATAGGGGAGGAGTGATCGAAGTGGGGGGGCGAAGCCGAGCGAACACAGGGGAGGAGTGGCGAAAGGGGAAATGGGGATAACAAGGTGCAGGAAATACACAAGTCATGACAATCCGATCATAGGAACACCATCGAAAGAGGGTTGAACAGAGGAGGTGATAGGCCCAGTGATGACTACCAAGTCGGTCCAAAGACATCGATCATGCTTTGACGGCGTGGCTACAGTGAATGGCGCGAACAGCGAAGATCGGTCACTAAACATGGCAAGGGTGATCGGAGCGAACACGGAGGTGGAGTGAGGAATGAGAGAACAGAGCATCTGAGTAGGGGAAATAAACGCATCATGACAATATCTTCCATGCTTTTAGTTGCATTCGAATTTGGGTTCCTATCAAGTAGGGCCATCCCTGTCATAAAGATGCTTAGAGAAATATCACTGTGCAGTCAGTCTTATTCTTGGAGATATCCGAAGAGAAACATCAGCAAAGAAGAGTCAAAACAAACAGAAAACAGAGTGGTGCACCAGCAGAGAGATTGTCATGATGTTAACCATATGGACTCGTCGAAAAATATGACGATAGCTACCAAATGTGACCACCAAGAGGACTGAAAAAACACTAATGATGATCTAACACAAAAACTGATACAGGGTAACAACTGACTATCCCAAAGGCATGTCAGCAGAAACAGGGAAAGCTCCAAGTAGTTAATGGCTTTGAGCATGCGTGTTTTGTTGATGTCAAAAAGGAGGCACTGACACAAACGGGACAGTCAGCAAGGGTGCCTAAAAAAGAGCTACCAGTACGCGCAAGAGGGACCATTCCCATAAAATAAGGTGTGATTAGAAGCTTTTGTTGCAATTCAATCGACCACAATTCTTAATAGGCGTCTGATAACTGACAGTGAAGGTCCGTAACTTTGTTATTCATGCATTTACACAACTGAAAGCGGCTCTCATTTCAAACCACAGCTGGATAAGACATTAGCAGGACACTTTCATCTGCAGGTGACGCGTACATGGAGGACAAGGTTAAGGGTGGCCGTCAGGGTGCTGTAATTCAATATTACCATGAGGACGACGACGAAGCTGAGCACAGAAGTGGTGTTAATGATCAACTTGATGCTCACATCAACCTCACAGAATTGAGGAGAGTATTGAGTATCACGTTCACACTCAAGGTTTGTTCGGTTTAAGTGACAGCCAACGCCACCACATCCCTTTTAGCCAGTCGCCTCAGTAGTTGTCGATCAGGAGGATCACTTGGAGCATGCACGCAAAGATCAAGACTGATGTATGAAGGAGGTACGTCCAGAAGAAATTAAAGAAAACAGTATGGTGGTGCATGTTCTCAGAAAGAATGACGGTGAATAGCAAGGCAGACAGAGATACAAATCCCAGGAGGTGCAGCAGAAACATAACGGTGTGTTGAACTTGAAGTGGCATAGTAGTAGGTCGACATCAGAGTGAGTAGCTCGCATTGCGTCACGTGATGCAGTCACTTAGTAACCATCTGAGTTTGAAGGAAGGCCTTATCGCTTCTTCCTCCAAACTCAGGTGTGTAGTATTATATACAATCATACCAGTAGTAATCTCATCGCTTCTTCCTCCAAATTCAGCTGCCTGTGTCCACCGCTTTCCGAAACGAAGACATGAAATGCCAAGCAAGCTTAGTTTCATTGGGGATGGCACTCACTGTAACCAGAGGGAAGAGGACCAAACCCACAACATGTGCTGTATACAAGACATGAGGCCACACGTTGAACAAATGCTGGATCACTAATCCTGAGCTCAGACCAAGTCAAAAGGGCAAAGAGAGCAGCAAATTGAACACAGGAGAAGACATCATGCAAGAGTTTGCTGGAAACCCAAGTTTGCAATCAACCCCATCATCCTCTAACAGTAACGAAGATTTATGCTGGAACACAGACACTAGGAATTCTGTCTGTCTGTTGGTTTGGGGGTGGTAAGCTGTGGATAGGTTGCCTTTGATGCTGAGGATTTTGCAGAGTGAGGTCCAGAATCATGGCATGAAGTGCTTTCCTCAATCCAAAATGATATCTTTGGGACTACCATGTTTAGCAAATATGTGGTGAAGGAAGAGCATAGCGACGTCTCCTGAATCAATGTCTGAAAATGTCAGAATGAACAGCTGTAAAGGATGTCGATCTTAAGACCTTGTATCACAAGGGCACTACAGAACTTGACCAATGAGTGGTATTCTGAATGCTAAGTAGTGACAGGTAAGAGTAAGATGCGATGGGAACTGCTGTCCGGTTCCCACGCATAAACTATACAGTGGGTCCCTAAGGGGCCCACTGGGATTATGTAATAACTATTGTACATGTAGATACATGGGTTATTTACACCCTCCCCTTCTATAGACAACTATAGGGGTCAACTACTACACATAGAGGTCATCCATGAGGGAGTCCTCTAGAGTGGCCGATACGATGACATCGTCGTCGTACGGGGCCGGTGGAGCATGAGACTCCTCCGGGGGCACCTCCGCGTCATCGGTGGTGATTGGGCGAGGCTGGTCGGCCTAACCACTAGCGGCGGTGTCTGCTTGGGTGATGGGGCCAGTGTCCTCGTGGAGCATGGCCTCAACGGCCGGGTCCTCAGTCTGAGGAGGGGGCCAGAAGCTGTTTTGGAACCCTTCAAGACTTTGGTGTCAGAGCTAACACTTTGGTCTATCAGAACGTGTCGTATACGAAACTCAAAGAATATTAAACAATGCTGCAGCACAACTCCGGAAATAATTTAATATTTGTACCTTGGTTGCAACCCACGTAAAAACTAGTCCAAGTTAATACGGATGGAAGGCAATACGTTTCTTAGCAGCACTGAACAATAAACTAAAAGTCTGTAGGTTCGAGGACGACTATCGGGGTCCAAGTATTCCAAAAAGATAGGAATGGCTTCACAGGAGAGTTTGTAAGTGGAC
The DNA here is from genome assembly GCA_015179125.1 of Gautieria morchelliformis. Lineage (NCBI taxonomy): Eukaryota > Fungi > Basidiomycota > Agaricomycetes > Gomphales > Gomphaceae > Gautieria > Gautieria morchelliformis. The sequence goes on along the minus strand of WHVA01000169.1, from coordinate 70,505 downwards.
TGACCCGATTAACATCAATGCACTGCAATAAACGAGCGACTAGGGTTTAAGAAGTAACTTGTGAAAGTCACTGAACAGGAAAGTCACTGATCAGTTTGTCTCGGGTATTGGAGAGCTAATTGACAAGGAAATCGATTGTCAGACTCACTCTGCAGAATTTCACCTGGAGTGTTAGTCCGGGTGGCTAAGTAGAAACGCAACTATTTAACTGAGAATTAATACACTAAGTAAGTGTAATAACCCTAGCTGGGGTTAGCAGCTTAGTAAGCTGTGCAAGCTTGGCAAGTCACACGAGGTACGTGGATAGTAGATGATGATGTATTGGCTGATGAAAGGTGGGCAGTAAGGCCTCCTTTTATATTGTATCTACCATCTATTAATAGACTAGAATGAGTCACGAAAAAATAGGGTAGTGAGTCATTGAGAAAAAGGGTAGTGAGTCAGAGCATGTGTTGGCCAATCGCAGTTCACGATTTGGGTGTGAGTCATGCACTGAGTCACAAAGAAATGGGGTAGTGAGTCAGAGAGAAATAGGGTAGTGAGTCAGAGCATGTGTTGGCCAATCATGATTAGGGAGTGAGTCATGCACTGAGTCACGCAGAAATGGGGTAGTGAGTCAGAGTGAAAAAGGGTAATGAGTCAGAACTCGTGTTGACCAATCGCAGCCCATGATTAGGGGGTGAGTCATGCAGAAATGGGGTAGTGAGTCAGGCATGAGTCACGTCTAAGAATAAGATACACCCTTATTCTTAAAGAGGATTAGCTCAACACAGCCTTTCATTGGTAAGTGGCCTCTCAGCCAATGATACACCAGAGTTCAAGCATGAGTCATGTGCCGAGCCAGGCTCTGAGTCATGCAGGAGTCATTTCCCAAGTCACAAGACTTTGGACCAATAATACTCCAGCTTGGCAGTGAGTCATGACCCTAATTCTATTTTAGGAGTGTAGTCATGGCACAGCACAGCCTAGCATAGCCTTGTTGCTATGGTAGTATAGGTTGGGCTGAGTTTGTATTGCACAAACTGTGTGTGGAGGCTTGGGAATAAATTGCTATTTCCAGAGTGCTGAGTCTGAACCGGTAGGTTGGCCAGAGTTTGTGGGTGCGTAAGTGTCCACAGGCTCGAGTTCGGGTTCGCGCGCGTCGGAGTTTGAATAAGCAGAGTTGTGGATACATGTGGATTCATAACCCTGCTGCAACAGAATAGAAGTGTTTTGAGCCAAAGACTTCGTTAAAAATGGCGAAAAAATGGTAGGAAATTAGAGGAAGTTTAAATAGTTCATCCCCAATGATAGCAACACCTGTATGCTATATTTTAAGGTCACTATATCGAAAATACATGGAATTTCTCCTAATTGACCGGCAAAGCAGGATCCCATACAGAAGCACGCCAGCTCTTGGTCGAGCTGAGCGTGAGTGAAGGGTCGCCGCGCCGCGGCCCTCGCATGGCTGGTCTCAATGACCTTTTGTTGGCCCTCGTGGGTGGGGGCACTGAATGCCGCGCCGGTGATGCTGCGTTGAACATAATGTTCAATGCGCGCCACTTGCTCGCGAGTGACTCCCATGTAGCGGGCCAACCATCTCGCGATATCCGCGAGTGGGATGTCAGGGCCGGCTCGGCCCTCCACAGGGAATGGGCCCGTGATTGAGAGCTGCAGGGTGGTGCTCTGGGGCGTCAGCACTTCCCTGGGGTCGACGAGGCTCGACCATTGGTCTGTCGAGCCGAAGAGGTCGAGTAGCCTCGCCCTGAGAGGTGATGCGACCCCTTTGACCCGGGGCGCAAGGGCCTTCAACCACATCCAGACGTCCATGTTGTCTAGGTTGAAGGTGCCATCCGTGTTGTCACAGATGGCGGATGGGATCCCTTCAGGGTTGTGTATCCAACCCTTCAGAATGGCCGCGATGTCGTGCGGGGTACCGTCCGCTATCACGAGACAATCCCTTTTGGGATTTCGACCCCGTTGTTCACGCTCGATGCGTTTGAATACACCAATCATCTCGCGCATACGTGCGAGCTGCGGTGTTTCTTTTGCCCACGCTATGAGTTCGACGAAGTGTGGGTCGTCGAGCGGGCAGACGTCGTACCATTGAGTACGACGCTGTTGGGCCTTTCCTACCGGCCATGGTAGGAGGCCCGTCTCAGAGATCGGTGGGTCTCCGAGTGGGATGAGCGTCCCCTCCCCTGGGTAGGGAGGGTGAACTGTCCCCGCCGGTGGAGGCAGGGCCACGCCAGGCCCGATGTACTGGGCCTCGATCCGTACTACCCGCCGCTGAAGGGCGGGGTCGTTGACCATCTGCGATGATGACGCCGCTAGGTGAGCGCTAATCGCGCTTTACTTCGCAATGGCTAGCCCATTGACGGTGTGGGGGGAGCCGCGCAATTTCTTGCACTTTTTCTTTGGCTGCTCTGCCAGCCTCTGTGTCCGTTCAGGGTCGTACGTCTCCCAGACGGATGAGTCTGACTCCCATCCATCTGGGACGCCGTACGCAGAGTCGGAAGGCGCGCTATGCCCTTCCGTTGTTGTCATTGTCGGGGTCGGCGCCGACAATCGGGACGCCAGTCCCGACGTTGCGCGCGCTGGCAGAGGTACCATCGCTTGAAGTGATGATGGCCCGGCCACTGGGTCCGTGGCCGGGTCATGTCGCGGCCTTTTTAAGGCAGCGTGGGCCAGGGTAACCTGGAGCTGTGCTGCGCTCAGCTGTTGCTCCAGTTCCTTGATCCTGGCGCACTTGGTTGCGAGCGCATCGTCGCGGTCTTCGACCGCACATTCCAGCTCCTTGACCTCTTTTTTAAGGTCGTGGATGTCCCGGAGGGGCTCTTCTCACACGTCATGTGCGATGCCCCTTGGGAGCCATCCCCAGGCTGCATCGACGGCATCGCCGATGTCTTCGTCCCACAATTTGACCTTACGGGTGCCTGTCGCGGCCCTTAGGTGCGCGGCGTAGTCCGCGCACATTGCGCAATCGTCCGGGTGGACGATGGTGAGGGCGTCCTCCCATACCATGATCATCCAGTGCTCCTGGTCTATTGGAGCGCGGAGAATGTCTGCGGCCCCCTGTCTCGGGGCCATTGTTCGCGTTGTGGACATTGATGGATCAACGTCCATCCCATCTTTAGGGGGCATCATCTTCGTGGGGATGATGGTGGTTAGCTTCCAAGAAGCGATGCGCCCTCGGAAAGATCCGAGGTGAAAATTTAACCGCGCCGTGGCCGGTGCATCACGTGGTCTGCACGTGACAGACGTGTCTAGCGGCGTCTGGGGAGGTCGCGTGGCTTGCCCACCCCCCGAAGCTCTAGATAGCTATCTAGGGCTTCAAGGTCCTTGCAGGACGACATGGGTTCCCATGTCACGTCGCCTAGGGTCCAACGGACCTGGAACTCCAGGTCCGTCGACTTTATCCATCGATGTGCGATAGTCTCGTCAACAAGCCACTCCTCATCGTCATTTGCTCTGAAGTCATAAAATGACTTGGCCTCACGACGAGGGAACAATTTGTCATTGTTAGCCTCGTATCGCCGTACGAGGCTGGAATGGAAGACCGGTGAAATGCGACGGCTTTTCAGTTCGTCGGGAAGATCAAGGGTCACCGTCGAGGCATCGTTGTGAGCCTCGACGACGCAGTACGGTCTGATGTACCGTGGGACTAGTTTTCTGGCTCTTCCTTTCGGGAGAGTTAGGTTTTGTGTCGAAAGGTAGACGCGGTCGTTGGCCGCGTACCTGTCGCTCGCCATACGTTTCTTATTTGCGTGAAACATTTGCATCACTCGATGCTCTATGATTGCATCGTGTGCCGCCATCAGGTTCCATTTTGCCTGACGTGCGAACCAGGCTACCCCCTTGAACGGGGTGTCCATGGCTGTGGGGAGGTCTATCCGCGGCATATAGCCGTGGTTCAGCTCGAAGGGTGCGAACCCTGTGGTCGCGCTGACGTTGCTGTTGAGGGCGACCTCCACAATTGGGCATTTCAATGCCCAATCCTTCTGATCGTCCCTGACGACCGCGCGCAATCTCTGGCTGATCGAGCGGTTTGCCCACTCGGTTGCTCCATCCGTTTGGGGATGGAAGGCAGTTGGCATGAGGAGCTTAGTCCCCATGAGTCGCTGTAGTTCACGCCAGAATATTGACGTGAACTTCGAGTCTCTGTCCGAGACAATGGATTCGGGAACTCCATGGAGTCGGATGACCTCCTTCAGAAACAGCCAGGCTACTCCCTTGGCTGACACGCTCGTCGTGGTAGGTACGAGGTGTACGAGCGACGTTAGTCGGTCGATGACTACCATCAGGTAGTCACAGTCGTTGGATTTGGGCAGGGGCCCATGAAGTCGATGCCAACGACTGCCATGGCCTATCTGGAATGGGTAGGCTGTGTAGTAGGCCTTTGGGCCGTTGTGGCCTGGTTTTCATCATCTGACACCTCGCGCACTATGTGCAGAACGCTTCTATGTCTGGGCTCATGCCCGGCCACCAATATGCTCTTCGAACGTAGTTCGAAGTCTTCAGATGGCCGTAGTGGCCGACTATCTGATGTGCCCGATCGATGATAATTTCGATCAGCTTTCTTCCCCCTTGAAGAACAGAGCGGGGGACAGCAATGACGTCTCTTTTGAGCTGATTCTTAGTCCAGGTCAGCCCGTCCCGGATCCCGAATCTCGGGTGCGCGTCCGGGTGCGCCATGATCTTTGTGAACATGGTGTCCCTGTGATATGCGTCTCGTAGGACCTTAGACAGGTCTACGCCTTGCTCGACGACCCGGCGCAGGGGCGCGCTGTCATTCCCTGCGGCGATGGCTCTGACGTCATCGTCTTCAACAACGAAGCTCTTAACCCGCCGACAAGCTTGGTGGTCAGAATACCTTTCCCAATTCAACCTCGCCATCCATTTCCGACCTAGTCACCTTGGAACGAAGCCTGACTCTCTCACTAGATGATGGGACGTCTACCTTAAAGAGGGGAATAGTGACTATGCCACCATAAACCCACAGAACCTACAGCCAGTGTTTACTCAACACCAGCTGGCATCGTCCCTTAGAGCTACTAACCTCGCTCCCGTTGTACTCCGAGCTGCTTCGCTGCTTGATACCGAGCAGATCCGAGCTGACATACTAGCGAACCTCCCCTCGGACCCCATAGCCAAGTCGCACCTCAGCTTGGTTAATGATCCGAGGTGGACCACAGACCACGAGGGCTTTCTCAAGCTCGACAACCGAACCTATGTTCCAGCGGCAGACGACCTTCGACTTTGCATCCTACAATACAAGCATGACCACATTCTCTCGGGACACTTCGGGGTCAACAAAACCTTGGAGTTGATCTGACGAGATTATACTTGGCCAGGGATTAGATCCTTTGTCAAAGAGTATTGCAAGACTTGCACCACTTGTATGCGAAGCAAGCCGCAACGTCACAAGCCCTATGGTCTCCTCAAACAACTTCCCATTCCCGAGAAATCTTGGAATTCCATCTCTATGGATTTCATTGAGCAGCTCCCACCTTCATCCGAGTTCACCTCCATGCTAGTGATTGTTGACCGCTTCACTAAGCAGGTTATCTTCATTCCAACCACAGACAAGATAACCTCGCAAGAGCTTGCTCACCTCTTCGTCCTCCATGTCTTTTCCAAGCATGGAGTCCCCTCACACGTCACCTTGGATAGGGGCTCCAAGTTCATCTCACACTTCTGGTGTTCTCTAGGGAAAGCCTTGGACATGCGGTTGTATTTCACCTCGGGATATCATCCCGAGGGTGACGGTCAGACCGAACGTGCTAACCAGACCCTGGAACAGTACCTCAGGATTTCCTGCAATTACAGCAGTCCAACTGGGCCTCGCTCCTTCCCCTAGCCGAGTTTGCCTACAACAATGCGCCTAGCACAACAATGGTATATCCCCGTTCTTTGCTAACAAAGGTTACCACCCGAACCTCGCGGTTCACCCCAAGCACGACCTCGCCTCGGCACGAGCTCGAGACTTCGTGGTTGACCTGGACAAGCTTCACCAAGAACTTCGCCACGCCATCCTCAAGGCTCAAAAGACCTACCAAGCCTCGGCCAATGTTCGGCGCAAGCCCACCCCTGATTTCCAAGTAGGATCCCTCACCTTTGAAAAGGCACAGTACTTCAGAACAACTTGGCCCACAAAGAAGCTCGCCGAGAAGTTTTTGGGTCCTTTTGAGATCATTTCCCAAGCGGGTACTCACTCCTTCACCCTTCAACTTCCAGAACACATGCATTCAGTCCATCCAGTATTCCACGTATCCACGCTCGAACCAGCCTCGCCCAACACCATCCCAAACCGAGTTCAGCCTCCTCCGCCCCCAGTCATCATTGACGGCGAGCCCGAGTTTGAAGTCTCAGAAATCCTCGATTCCAAGATATAATAGACGGAAGAGCTGCAAGCTGCTCTATCTCATTAGGTGGACTGGTTACGAAGGTACCGACGAAGAAACCTCGTGGATTCTCGCTTCCGAGCTTGATCATGCCTCGGAGCTGGTCACTGCTTTCCACGAGTCTTATCCGGGCAAGCCAGGACCTTTGCCTATACTATGATCATTCCTTGTTTAATCCCCATGACTTCCCAGTAGTTAACAAAGCAATCGAACAAAACAGAAAATCAATAAAATCCAAGAAAATTCCATTATCCCATTATTAGTTTACTCCAACATCCATAGCTCGCCAAATCCCTCGCCGCCTGCATCCACTTCAGATAGTTCTGCCTCCTCCTTATCCTCATGAATTCCACATCTGCCTGTTCATCCTATCATTCGCCACCCTAAACTCCCCCAACAGCTCACAAACCCTCTCCCCAACCTCGCTGACCTTCTGTCCCACATCCCTCACCACCGCTATCAACTCCCTCATCTCAGCACTCCACTCCGACCTTTTCGTCTTCTTGTCCTTCTTCGCCCTCCGACCTTCCTCCACCTCGGCATCCTTCCCCTCACTCTGCCTCACTTCCCCAACCTCTCTCCCCTTGCTGTGCCTCGCTCCCCCAGCCTCCTTTCCCTTCTCCTCGCCCAACCTCACTTCCATCCGCTCCACCCTTGCCTCCAGGGTTCGCTCGACCCAATCACTTGAGTTGTCATCTTCAACTTCGTCCCGAACCTTGGCCTCTTTCCTTGGCTTCAGTCCGTCCTCACTGTCATCGCTCCTCGCCCGCTTCTTGCCCGCCTCGCTCGCCTGACCTTTCCCCGGGTTTGCTTTGCTGCGACGACCATGGGCTATACTGCAGCCCAACGATCATGTCCTGCACCATACGCAGGCCCCCTGGTCGGTGATGCTGAAGTCGAGGCTAATGGCCCGAAGGCACATATAGTCACGCTCTTCGCGGCATGCGCACCTCGCCTCGGCCTTCACCGCGAGCTGCCACTTGCGGGGCCCTCCGTCGGCGAGCTTGTACCCATATAGGGTCAGGTCCGACGGATGGTAGGCAAACAACATCCGTTTATACTATACAAGTCAGCAGCGTCCATGACGAGAACCATGACGGTACTCACCTTCTTGCCTTTCGGCCCTTCCTGCCATGGCTCCCACATGTCGATGGCCCCAGCATCCTCGATAGGCCACAGGACCACCTTGGGTCGAACCTCGGGCATAACCTTGCCCAAGGGACCGTCCTCCTCAGACAGCAGTGTCTGGTCGAACGTGTTGTTCGCGCTGTTTTTGTCGACGGCAGAGTTGAAGAGGGCTTGAGGGTGCACCATATTCGTTGGCACTTGGGTTCGCTGCCTCCTACCCAGCCTTTTATCTAACCTCGGCTACGATTTAAGCATCGCCTTTCCGGCTACTTAACATCGGGCCGGGATCTAGATTCAAGGATAGGCAAACCTTGTTCATATTACGGCCTCGAGGGTCTCGGCCATAAGGGGGGGGTTATGTAAGAACCCGGCCTTTGGCCGGTTACTTACTGGTATAACCCTTCTTCCGAGCCTGAGCCTTGTGATACTCGTGCCCGAGTACTTGTGATTCTAATCCTGTGCCCGAGCCCAAGCTATAAAGCTCATATCCGACCTTGATCCCATGCCCGAATCCCCTTAGTTACTAATTCCGCTCCATCACGCATCATTCGTATATTACCTCACCCTGACCTCCCCCTGACCTCCCCCTAATATGCTTGCCCCTGACTCGTACCCTCGCTCGTATATAAACCCCCTTGTATGCATTCCTACTCCTCAGTCTGAAAATCAACTATCGTAAACTTTGATCCCTAGTTAGTTTCTAAGCCTCGCCTCTTAAAGCCAAACCTCGCCTTTTATTCGTTTGCCTCCGAAGTTGGGACTCATGCGTAGGGTTGGCGCAGCACATAAGCTGAAGCCTAGTGCCTCTCCGACTTCCCTATCAGAACCTTGCCCCGTAACCTTGGACCTTACCTCGGGTTTCGCCCCCAAGCTCGGTCAACCTTACGAAGGATTGTATTGTAACACATTAACAGAAACACCACAAGGCCATGAAAGGTGATTAATAAGCTGATGCTTCGAGGGGTTGCGAGGATGCATCACAGAACCAAGGGGAGAACAGCAAAAAGCACGGAGCAGATGTTGGGTGCATTTATGCTCCTGCACCAAAATCAAGCATAATATATCCAATTTGTTGTGTGGTTTCTCAATTTCTTCTCATATTGTTCTTGTATCATGCATCCATTTCTCTGGTTATTTTCGAAATTTTCCACTCACTCCCTATCTCTCCATTTCATCTTGTTATTCCTACTTTCACAAGCGGCCGCACCCAGCGGAGTCTGAAACGACTTCGACGCGCGAGCTCTTGGGCGCTAAAGGGCCGGGTAGTAGTACATGCGCAGTGAAACAGTTTTCCCCCTCTCTCAGTGACAACTAAATTCACTGAGAGAGGCAAGTAAATTAGTCTAGCATTCTTTCGATTTATTAACCTAGAAATCCTCTGTAGTGAATTGTTTTCTAGGTAGTGTATAATATATTTACAGTGACAATAAATTCACTGAGAGAGTACATTTGATTCTAGCTTTCTAAGAACTCTACCGAACCTTCCCTGCCATAGCCCCTAGTTGCTAACAGCAGAATGGTCAGGTACAGTCCCAGAGCCTGATGCCTTGTCACTAGGCCCATAACAGCATCGGACACAAAGGCGGGATGTTCCTCAGCACTCCTCAGATTGCAACAAGACTGATCATAATGGATTCCAGAGACACCAAGGTTGGAACCAAATTCTATTATGTGCAGCAATGAGTCAACAAATTGCCGGTCAGGATAGTCTCTAAGATAAAAACTCCATGCATCCATCACCGGGGTACTCGTGACATAAGGAAGCCCGGTGGCAGACAATGGTGCAATGTTGCAATGTGGATCAGTATTGGGACACGCAGGGGGTGGAGGACTGGGAGGGAAAAACTCAGCATGAGTAAAGCGTCAACACCGGGGAGGGACAAGGAAGTGTGGGAAGAAGTCATAGAAAGTGAAACAGGACAGGAAATTGACCGATTGAGAGGGTCCTGTGGGCAAGGATGAGGGGTGGACAGATTTGACAGGAGCCCGCTCACCCTGCCAACACCCTAAGCTGAGTTGTCCACTTTCTTCGTACAAGCGGATATGCCATGATCAGAGCTACTGCAGATTCTGCATTTGTGGATACGACCTTGTGCGCAGGGAGATGGGAATTTGCCAGACTGGAAGGCAAAGCAAGACTGCTTCGCAGTTGAAGAAGAGCCAGACTGCGAGACTTTAGATGAAGCGGCTTTGGGGTTCCCATAGAGGTAAAGCGAAGCGAGTTCCGCATCCATCATCCTCCATCCTGAATAATCTCCCTTGAGCATCTCTGCCAGGTGGCAGTTATGGAACATGAAATGGTACTGGAGGACCGAGGACCACTCGTATGTTGTATAAATTTGATACAGGATGCACAAGTACTCTGAGCAACCGTGTGTCACTTGGTGGATGGCCGTCAAATTGCCCAAAGATATGATAAAAAATTGGAGCAGCTTGAAGTAGGTTACCAAGAGATTGTAATGAGTGCGGAAAGACAGGTAATCTTTTGGGGAGGCATAAATTCTCCCTCGTCCGAAACCGCCAATGTCTTCGGTTTGGGCTTCTCCTTCATGGTGGTGTCCAACTTGAAGAGATGACCAGGTCGGAACTCATGTCGGGCAATAGCCAGCCGCAGCGCAGACTTGATGTGAGGGAAGATTCGATCAAGAGACATACCTGATGCAGGGTTAAGGGATACGGGTGGCACAAAAGAAGATCCTTGCGACAGTGAGGGCGCTGAAGGAGGGAGAGACAACGAGGCAGACATGTGCGGCTGCGGCTGAGACGACTGCTGCGGCATTGGAATTGATTTCTGCTGCAACGTTGAGGAAGGCAGCCTGCTGTGGGTTTGAATATGGCAAGGACTGTTGCTGAGACACGCCCGGAGGTGCTTGCTGTGACTGCTACAGTAATGAGAGCAGTGTCGCCATAGATGACTCCAGCAACGTAATACGCTGGTCCGTAGCCGACGCTGTTGGAAACGGGGGAGTGGGCCCAGGCCCATCTCCAGAAGGAGCATCAGGCTGAGGTGAAGGAGTGGGAATGGCGTCGGTAGCAGAGCGAGCAGGTTGCTTCTCCCTGGACCGAGAGTTGGGCGGTGCAGAGCCATCGTGAGAAGCCATCGAAGAGTGTTCTATTTGGAAGGATGGGACTGAACGGCGGAAAATGGTGCCACTGCGCAGAGCCACGGCGGTCGAATATCTGCAAAAATTGGGAGCTCGAAGGCTTACTAACGGCTATCGAGCGCGATATGAGTGAGAAGGACGCGAAGAAAAGGGAAGCGTAGGAAGGCATATATATATACTATCAGGGACAATAGAACTTCATGGGCTATCGTGTACCTAACGCGCCAGGTTGAAAAACGCGATTTTTGAACTTTTCGACTTCCGCTATAGCGCCGGGCTCAGTTTCCCTACATGTACCAATGCATAGTTATAGTCAGGCATACTCACGGTCAGTCCTATTCAATTTTAGGTTAAAATTTATCTCTTACTCCCATCTTGAGGCTCTGACGACGTGCCACTCTACCCTTGACCGGCACCACGCGTATTGTCCAGCAGATCTGGTTTCGAATCGTGTGGGTAATTGTTTATTGGCTTCAACGACACACTCAGTTTTATACCTTCTGGTCAGATCGCTCATGTCATCGTTGTCAGTGATAACCGCGAGAGTGCCAAACTACTGGCGAAAGGTGTGCACGGCTCTTCAAAAAAATACTTTATTGATATTGACAATAGCGAACAGCATTGCCCACAGAGCCTCTTAATACCGTTGCTCTAGCGGATGCAGACCCCGCGAGCTCTTTAGCATTCATCAACAAGAAGGTTCAAGAAGCAAGCGTCGAATATAACATCAGCCCAGAGGAGACACAGCTCATTGAACGATTGGATGGTCGAGCTAGTGATCTTGAAACTGTACGTCCGGAAATCCACGTGAAAAATCGTTGACCGACCCACTCGACAGATTATTCATAAAGTCGGCTTCCCGCAACAACCCATCCAGCTCCTCGTTCGTAGGGCTATTCCTAAGCAGTACAAGTTCTAGAAAGTAACTTAAAGTTTGTGAAGCATGTTTCCGCAGGTTCATGTGTGCGAGGCTGACTGGCCTTGAGTAAGGCCCTTGATGTCAACGGACATGGCTCTAATGTCTTCTACAACGACTATGTCAAGGCGATCCCGCAGAGTGAGTCGGCAGTTATTCTGTGATGCCATCTGGGCTAATCTTGAATGGATGCAGAACCGTTACCGGACCCAAAGAAGTTTGCCAGAAAGGAGGGTGAGCCGGATCGCAAGGCGGAACGGAGGAAGAAAATCGAGGTAGAGGGCCAATGGTATGCAGTCACTTGTGTTGCGTTGTACATGCTCCTTATGGGGTTCTCCCAGAAAGGAATCGATGCGCTCAAGCGGTACCAGGCCGACTTCGAGATGAGATTTCCAGGAGAAGATGTTGGAGCCAGCGACGGCTTCGATGATGGTAAGTCAGGACGAAAGACGACATCTGGTTGCTGACGCGGCCGGGGTAGCTTTAATTTGGTTCAAAAATAACTTCATCAAGTGCAACGATCGCGCGGCACTTGTTAAGACGTGGCTTCCGGTGGAGTTTGAGGCTGAGGACTCTGCATGGATAGACCAGCTTGTCCACGACCGTGCATTACAACTTGTATGATGCCTGTTCTTGATACGTTACTCATCCATCTTGTGCTAATTATTCAACACAGAGTCGCACAGCAGCGCGTAAAGAGCTCCTGGATCAAGATTCGTCACCTGATGAGTGCGAGCAGCTGTATGAAGAATCGCTGACATTCATGCTTTTCATGAGAAATATGCGGAATGTACTGAAAGTTATTTGTGAGCTTGTGTCTGAAAACCATTTTGCATTGACGACTGCAATGAAGGCGAAAGTTGGTGAGAGGCACTGAGATGTTAATACAATCGTGTACATTGCTTGCCTGATGTGTAGAACCTTCTGTGTTGATTTTGAAGCGCTCCTCCGATGAAGAAAGACTCAAGCTTTGGCTGGATTGCTTTGCGTGCGATCTTCGAAACCATCAGGCATTTGGATGATTGAGGCGCGTAATTCTGTCCACCGTTAGCAATGACTGCACATCAGTCCCAGCTTTCACATGCAGCACTCTTTCAAAGACTCTTCGAGATTGGAGGGCAAGCGGGTGGGAACCAAAAGGCACAACTCCACGCTCACATTGTTTTTCCTGTTCAGTGACTTTCACAAGTCAAGTCAAGTTGTGCGCGAAAGCCAATCCACATTACTCTCTTGTTATTGCAGTGCATTGACGTTGGTCGACCCAATCCACTTACAAACTCTCCTGCAGAGCCTATTCCCTCTTTAACCCTCCACACCGTCCACGATCGATTAACCCAGTCCTTGATAACAGGCTCTTCATCGCCTTCCAGGAGCCAAAGGTGGTGCTAAGGTGCGTAGTCAAGTTTCGGTTGAAATACCAGTTTCTGATGTGCTCCATGTGGAGTCGTCGGTCTTTCATCATTGCCACTGACATCGGCAAGCTTTTCCAAGTGGATTCCACTGACAAGGAGGTTCAGATTTATGGTATGTTTCAGTTTATAAACTCATTACCTTCAGTGTTACATCTATAATGTCAGCCTTTACATTTGCTGACAGCTGGATTGCCACGGTGGTTGACGGTCCCAAGTCGCTAAGCTTGATACCATGATATAGATTGATAATTCATTTTAGGTTGATTTCTGTTCAGTTTAAAGTAGAATATACATTTTAAATTGATATAGTGAATTACAAGGCCTATTTCTACCTGCAGGAACCATAATACCCGTCGCATTGCTGCTTCCCGTGGTTAGGTTGCCTCCATTTGGGACATCGCTGCCCGTTGTCGAAGTACGGGCTAGTATGAGACAATTATAAAACGTCAAAAATCACATTTGAAATAGTTGATAGTTGACCACTTACGCAAAGACGGAGCCAGCGCACCTCCGGGGAGCAAGTTAAATAACAAGGAGATGCTGACGATGCTTTGAAGAGATGCGACTCGTGGGAGATACATTGCGTGATACTAAATGAGCAGTTAGGATAAATGTAGGTCTTCGAAGGGGATGTTTTGTTGCCACACTGAGCCATGTCTTTTATGCTAGGAAGACTGTGCTGAGAGGAAATCCATAGTCGTTTGGATATTTCATAAAACATCATCGCAGCGAGCTTATTCAGGTAAACAAGTGATCGCGATGCCAGCAGAGCCGACATAATGGGGCCACAGTAGGCCATCGGCGTCGATGCAGGGTCTATTCACAACAAATCTTAGTCTAATAAAGAAGAAATTGAGAGCCAATATACCTACAGGTATATTGGCCACCTGTCTGGAAGGTACCGTCCCGCGAATACTTCGCAGCTTTCTGAATTTTGGAAACTGCTTGGCCGCTCCCATTTGGATGGATGCCATTTGTTGGGATATTGATCCCACTAATATCGGTACCGTTCCCAGCTAGATGACCGCAGCTACCTGTCGTGGCGTTTCCACCTGGGGTCAAGTTAACTGGCAGTAGACTTTGAGGGCTATAAGCATTAAGTAACGTTCAACACTGCCATCTTGACAGGACTTGTACCATGCCGAATATGGTGCCTGATGCGCCAGTGGAAGGAGAACCCAGTAAGCTAGACAGTAGGCTAGATGTGATATCAGCAAGTTGTCTGGATAGAGCCCAAGAACGGTGCTCACGACGGTAAGTCCCAGCAGGGAGACCTTGTTTGATAAAGAAATCCTTTTGAAATAATAATCCACTACCTCCACGGGGTCGTTGGCGCGACAGCGCAGGTTATTGACAAGGAGGTTGGACTGACGCAGAAGTACACAGAACACCCGAAGAACGAGTCACGTACCAGAACAAAAGATGGATCGTATATTGACTTAGACCTAGTACTGCCCTGCTACCGCCTAATTCTTTCAGCACTGCGTTGAGCTCACAGAGGTGCCGTGAGTATACAGCGAACAATACGCCTCCTATTGTTCGCTGTATACTCACGGCACCTGTATGCGTGGGGTCGAGGGTGGTAGAGTGGCACGTCATCAGAGCCTCAAGATGGGAATAAGAGATAAACTTTAACCTAAAAGAATAGAGGACAGACCGTGAGTATGCCTGACTATAACTATGCATTAGTATGTGTAGGGAAACTGAGCCCGGCGCTATAGCGGAAGTCGAAAAGTTCAAAAATCGCGTTTTTCAACCTGGCGCGTTAGGTACACCGTACATGGGCGGTGGAAAATGCGAACAAGGACCCACGTGACTCATTGTCATAGACCCTGAACAAGGTGTCCCTTGTCCATTCCATAAACCGTGTGACTAACACAACGTTATAAACTGCGGCCTGTGCCCTAACAGCTTACTGGTAGTGATCATCTTACTGGTAGTGATCATCTATCATCACTACTACGGCACTGGGTTTAAACAACAATGCTGGAAAGTCGAACATGAACCACGTTCCGACGTCGACTCACTACTATGCCGCTTCAAGGCATTAACACCCTTACGTTTGTGTTGCAACTGCTGGGCTTTGTATCTCTGTCTGCCTTGCTATTCACCGTCGTTCTTTCTGAGAATATGCACCGCCATATTGTTTTCTTTAATTTCGTCTGGACGTACATCCTGTATACGTCAGTCATGATCTTCTCGTGCGTGCTTCAAGTGACCTCTCGATAGACAACTACTGAGGCGACTGGGGAACAGGGATGTGGTGGAGTACATGGCTTTCACTCAAACCGAACAAACATTGGGTGTGAAAGTGATACTCAATACTCTCCTCAATTCTGTGAGGTTGATGTGAGCATCGAGTTAATCAATAATGCCACGTCCATGCTCAGCGTCGTCATCCTCCTGATGGTAATATTGAATTACAGCATCCTGACGGCTACCCTTAACCTTGTCATCCATGTATGTGTCATCTGTAGATAAAAGTGTCCCGCTAATGTCTTATCCAGCTGTGGTTTGAAATCAGAGCTGCTTTCATTTGTGTAAATGCATGGACAACAAAGCTACGGACCTTCACGGTGAGTTATCACACGTCTATTAAGAAATGATGTCCGATTGAATTGCGACAAAAGCTTTTAATCACGCCTTATTTTATGGGCATAATCCCACTTGTGCGTACTCGGAGCTTTATTTTGGGCGCCCTTGCTGACTGTCCCGTTGATGTCAGTGCCTACTTTTTGACATCAACCAAACACCCAGCGCAAACGCCATGAACTACTTGGAGCTCTCGCTGGTCATTCTGACTTGCCTTTGGGATAGTCAGTTTTTTCCTCTTTCCGTTTCGTGTTAGACTGTCATTAATGTTTTTTCAGTCCTCTTGGTGGTCACCTTTTGTAGCTACCGTCGTATTTTTCGACGAGTCAATATGGTTAACATCATGACAATCTCTCTGCTGACGCGCCTCTCTGTTTTCTGTTTGTTTCGATTCCTCTTTGCCGTGTATGTTTCTCTTCGGATATCTCAAAGAATAAGACTGACTGCACAGTGATATTTCTCTAAGCATCTTCATGACAGCGATTGCCCTGCTTGATAGGAACCCAAATTCGAATGCGACTTTGATCATGGAATATATAACTAACATTGGAGAGTCGCTTTGTGAGTGTCACGCAAGCTTTCCAATGTCTTTCGCACACCATTGACCCATATATACCCTTGGTCAAGACCCTATCCTCGCCTTCCTGTTACTTGGTCTACAGCGTGTAAATCCTCTCCGATTACTGCCCTGACGCTGAAAAGATTTTGATTGGGTCTAGGACATATTGCGAGTGTGGTTTCCTTGTCTTCATTTCCGTGCACCACAGGCTTGCACCACTGGGTCAAACTGGGCTCTGGATAAGGAAGTCAGGCTTGCCATCCACGAAGATGTGGCTCCAACAGAATCATTGCCAAATATGCAGGATATCCATTAATACATACATGGATATTCCTTTTCGTGTTACTTTGCCTGTCGCAGACACGCCGTGGTTATGCTAAGAATTCCTAACATTGGTCACGGTTGCGATTCCATTGCCTACTGCCTACAACGCTGCCCATCCGTCTTTCCCATCTTCGCCGGGCGCAATATCACGCCTGCTTGACAATATTAAGGCACTCGATAACGCTTTCCGACGAAGAGGTCTAGTATATGGAATCGCTATCAAGCTGCAACTGAGCTCATTCTAGGTCAAATCTATGCATTACTCTGTCCACTACGGCGGAGAATTCTGAAGTCACATGATCGTCGAGATTTGGATGGCCATATTTCCCCGTGCCGTAACTTTGCTTTATTCCTGCTCTAAGCTGTGAGGAATTCGATGTCTCGTTTCCCACAGTAACGGCGCCGGGAGAGCGGTCATCACGAAAGCTAGGTTATTACATAACCTTCCCGTGCACAGCTTATTGGTAGTGATCATCTATCATCACTACTACGGTACTGGATTTAAACAACAATGCTGGAGAGTCGAACATGAACCTCGTCCCGACGTCGACTTACTACTATGCCGCTTCCAGTTCAACGCGCCGTTATGTTTATGCTGCACCTCCTGGGCTTTGTATCTCTGTCTGCCTTGCTATTCACCGTCGTTCTTTCTGAGAACATGCACCGCCATACTGTTTTCTTTAATTTCGTGTGCACATACATCCTCTATACGTCAGTCACGATCTTCGCGTGCGTGCTTCAAGTGACCTCTCGATCGACAACTACTGAGGCGACTGGGGAAAAGGGATGTGGTGGCGTTGGCTTTCACTCAAACCGAACAAACCCCTGGTGTGGACATTATATCCAATACTGTCCTCAATTCTGTGAGGTTGATGTGAGCATCGAGTTGATCAATAGCGCCACTTCCGTGCTCCGCGTCGTCATCCTCCTGATGCGAATATTGAATTATAGCGCCCTGACGGCCACCCTTAACCTTGTCATCCATGTATGCGTCACCTGTAGATGAAAGTGTCCCGCTAATGTCTTATCCAGCTGTGGTTTGAAATCAGAGCTGCTTCCAGTTGTGTAAATGCATGGACAACAAAGCCACGGACCTTCACTGTGAGTTATCATACGTCTATTAAGATTGAGGTCGATTGAATTAGTACAAAAGCTTCTAATCACGCCGTACTTTATGGGAATGGTCCCCGTTGTGCGTAATGGGACCTTTATTTTGGGCGCCCTCGCTGACAGTCCCGTTGATGCCAGTGCCTACTTTTTGACATCAGCCAACAACGCGGCACAAGCGCCATGAACTACTTAGAGCTCTCTCTGGTCATTCTGACGTGCCTTTGGGATAGTCAGTTTTTCCTCTTTCCGTTTCGTGTTAGACTGTCATTAATGTTTTTTCAGTCCTCTTGGTGGTTGCGTTTTGTAGCTATCGTCGTATTTTTCGACGAGTCAATATGGTTAGCCCCATGACGATCTCTCTGCTGACGCGCCTCTCTGTTTTCTGTTTGTTTCGACTCCTCTTTGCCGTGTATGTTTCTCTTCGGATATATCAAAGAACAAGACTGACTGCACAGTGACATGTGTCTAAGCATCGTGATGGCGTCGATTGTCCTGTATGATAGGAACCCACATTCGAATGTGACTTTGATCATGCTAGATGCAACTCATATGGGAGAGTCGCTCTGTGAGTGTCACATAGGCTTTCCAATCTCTTTCGCATACCATTGACCTATGCCCCTTGCCAAGATCCTATCCTCGCCTTCCTGTTACTTGGTATACAGCGTGTAAGTCCCTTCCCATTGATGTCCTGAGGCTGAAATGATTTATTGATTGGGTCTAGGACGTGTTGCGAGTTTGGTTTCCTTGCATTCATTTCGGTGCACCACAGGCTTGCACCACTGGTTCAAATTGGGCTCTTGATACGGAATTCCTTGCCATTCACGACGATGTGGCCCTACCACAATCACGGACAGCACCAGAATCATGGCCAGATATGCAGGATATTCATTAATAAATATATAGATATTCCTTTTTGTGATAGTTTGTCTATCGCAGACATGCTGTCGTATGTATTAAAGAAGGGGTGGCGATATTTATAGCCTTTACATAAAATAATCTTTTAACATCCATTACCTTCTCATTTGGTTGCTGGGGCCCATGGTTTCGTCCGGAACATCCAGAAGCTCATCGTGTATATCAGAGGAAGTTACTTGCATCGACTGTCATGCGTACGCGTTGAAGATAGTCCAGGTGACATTACTGACTCAGAAGAATTGAATTGAGTTACAGCCTATTACATTGCACATCTTCACTCGACCCCGCATGCGCTGCGACTATTGATCCACGTCAATGCTGATCGCGACGTCCTCCCATTCGTCCAAGGTCTCCAAGACGGCACGACACTTCGCACGCACATCCCGCAGCACATCGCTTCCCAAAAATAGTGTATCTGGTAATGACCGTCCTTCAGCGACTCCTTCTGCACGCACGACATCTACGATCGCATTTGCTGCCTTCTTGGGGTCGCCGTTTTCGGCACCATTGGTTATCTGGAAGGCTTCATTTGCGACAGCACGTAGCTTCGCATATTCGGGGACTTCCCCGGTCGCGACGTCTGGTGCAGGCAGCGCAAGGGATGTGTTGCTGATGCTACGACAGTTGCTGATAGCTAGGGTTCGAAGTCCTCCGGGAATGACGTTAAGTACGCGAATGCCCTGAGGGCGCAGTTCCAATGTTAGTGCGTCTGCTATAGCTACCTGGAGATGAGCACATTGTTAACTGGCAGGAAAACAGGTTACCATGGATGGCAGCCTTCGAGCTGTTATATGGTGCTGATATGGTTGAGTGCGTATAATAGATCATTGATTCAGATACCCAAGAAAAAATATTAAGATCACTGACAGAAAGTCTGCGTGCAGGAGTCAGTCTCTGTTTGCATCGAAGTGTAAACATACTGGGTAGTGTGTGTACCAACCAGAGCGACTGCCGACTATGACAACAGTACCGCTTCGACGGTCGCGCATGTAAGGTAAGAATGCGTTTGTGACATTGACGACACCATATATGTTGGTCTTATATATATCCATGAACCCTTCTGCCCTTTTATTTATATAGGTTAGGCTATTGGCGTCGGTGTGGCACCAGGTTATGAGACGTTGACTCACCCTGCTTCTTCAACGGTACCCATTAAACCATGTCCGGCATTGTTTACAAGGACATCGACTCTACCCCACACCGCAACAGCCGCCTTTGCTTTAGCAGATAAACTATCGACCGTGTCCGTGACGTCCAGTTGGAGGACGCTACACTGATCAGGGTGGGATGCCTGAAGGGCTTCGAGCGTTTCCACCGAGCGAGCTGTAGCAATAACGTTGTCTCCTCGAGAAAGAACAGCGAGGGCAAGTTCCCGCCCCAGACCCGAGGAGGTGCCTGGCCGTTAGCCTGAATGAACGGATGAATCTCTGGAGGTGGACCTATCACACAAACCTGTAATCAACCAAACTTTATGAGAAGAACTTGGAGACATTGCCTTATAACTGCCGCTGCAACAGCCGGCTATTTATGTCTGGGATGTGATGATAACGACGTGTCCCCAGGAGCCCCACTTAGTAACGCCGAGTAAGGATTAATCGCCAGCGCCTAAGTCATGTTCACAAGGGTAGGGAGCCTTGCCTACGTTTTGCGCGATGACAGCGACGACCCCCGGCTGCTGTCGGCGTGATGCGCGACAAGGAGTAGATACTTACATATACGTTTCTGTAGCAGTACAATATCCGTCTGAAGCCTGCGAAGTAGCCGACATGTTTGCCCTTGTTTATGGCTGTGGTCTGCGAGACTCACCCCGATGCACCCTCTTGCCATCCTTTCCCTTGCATCCCTCCCTGCACTCTGTGTCTCAACTCAAGTCTATCTTCACCCGCCTCCTCGTTCGCCAGTCCAATCGGCAAGTCCGGCGCTCCTCGCACACCATCTTGGCTTGGAGGCGTATGAGTCTCTTCCTCTCGGAGCGTCGACTGGGGAGATAGTGTTAGGAGGTGCGAGAACATTTGTCGGCGAAGGCCAACGGGATGCGCTGCTAGTATCTGTGGATTCACGACGACCTGATGGTATGCCAACCATGATTCTTATCGCTCGCACGTCTGACCATGACGTAGATGTCATACCCCAGGCTTTCCAACCTTCCATACTATCTGCCAACATTAACTCACCATCATCCCTACTGGAGTATTACTCTCAACTCTCACGCCAAGTCTATAGTTCAGTCGTTACTCGCGCAAGTACTAAGTCCTCACAATATCCCCCGTCAAGGCTTCTTGATATATTCGCATTAAGTTCTGAATCTTCGACCTCCGCGTCAAAAGCGTTGGAAAATTTCTTGACGAGTCTTAATAACCTGGTGGCGTTTGTGGAGGAGTCACCTGGAGAGGGCGTTGCAGAGCGTTTTGGTGCGTTCGAGGTGACCGGGTTAAAGGATATTGAAGAGGCGTGGGGCCAGGAAAGCGAGCAGTATATGACAGCCACCGCTGCTGTGAAGGCTACACTTCAGTCGGTGAGTTAACAGTCTGTATGAGCTTGCTTCTCTCTTCATTATGGTGGTGGATTACAGGCCGCGGCCAAAGGACTATCCATTGCCGTCATTTCCCCCTCTCATCTGAGCGCACGTCAGCTGCCGCAACCTCCACAGTCACCCTTGCCTCCTGTAAAGAAGATCCCTGACACTGCGCCTGTATT
This sequence comes from Gautieria morchelliformis, assembly GCA_015179125.1. Classification (NCBI taxonomy): domain Eukaryota; kingdom Fungi; phylum Basidiomycota; class Agaricomycetes; order Gomphales; family Gomphaceae; genus Gautieria; species Gautieria morchelliformis. The sequence goes on along the minus strand of WHVA01000169.1, from coordinate 49,365 downwards.
TTCCACCTCGACGTGCTTCTCTACTGCGGATGCATGTCGCAACGCCACTGCATCGTGCTCCTCCCGGGGAGACTGTGTTGCGGCTACGAGGGCTGGCCGGACCTGCTTTGTTTGTGAGTGTGGGAAAGCGCCTTTCGAAGAGGGTGGTAAGAATATATCGTGGGCGGGCAGCATGTGTCAAAAAAAGGATATTAGCCAGTGAGTGTCATTATCCTTCATTGGCCACTACATCCTGTATTGCTGTTTTATTTCGCCGTAACAGGACTGATATAATATTATTCACAGGGAGTTTACGCTTATCCTTGGCACGGTCATCTTCCTGATATTGGTGTCCGTGGGCTCCATTGCACTGCTGTATACAGTGGGCGACCAGGAGCTACCCGGGACGTTGACCAGCGGCGCTGGTGGGGCTTCGAAGCACGAGTGATCGCCGAAGAAGTCGTGGCATGGACTGGTGGTGAGTGATGTTCTGGGCAAAAATACTGTTACAACCGCCGATTTATATAAACGCGTAGATGCTACAATACTTGCGTCTAATGTACTGCGAGACTGCGCGCACGCATAGTCGGTTAATGAGGAGAAGTAACATCGTTTGGTTTCCATACACAAGACCTCAGGGCAGCTCAACTACAACTATGATAGCGATGTCCCTGATGCTGTCTTGGTGTCTTGTTCAGACTGTTCTCACAAATACTGTACAGCAAGGATATCGCTGGCAATGCGATTATATCTGATTGAGCAGCTAAGTAACTTCTACAATTGCAAAGTAAGCATACGCCCTCCTGGTCCAGCGTGATGCAATATGTGAGCGAGTGTATGAAAGTGTGTAACTTCCCGTGGTTCAGAGTTATGACTCGCCCGTCTGATGGCCATAGTTATATGGCTCGGACCAAGCTCTTTGCTTAAGCTCGGACGACCAAAACCCGAGGCCGAAGATAATCACTTTTCTGTTGCTATGTAGCTTGGCGCATGCGAAGACCTTAGACCCTAAGCTTCAAATTTCAGTAAGTTCCCTGACGTCCTGTACGCTGTAAGTAAAGCGCTATGGCTGCCGAGGCTCTCCAATATTTAGCTACGCTACCCTGCGAGCAAAGCCCCGGGTTGCTGCGTCCAACAGAGCGCCGCTGAGCACAACCTTTGCACCTACCGCGGACAACCGTGTCCGAAGATTGGGCTTCTGGTAGGGAAGAGGGTTGCTAGGGGAGACGGGTGTGTAGCGGTTTTATTCGGGCCGACGAAAGCTCTTCCACATGACCGCACTGACAGGACGTTTGGCACAGACGACAGGCAGCTTCTCACGACTCCGCTCGATCATATGATGGGGCTACCTGCTCGCCCTTCGGGTCCTTTTAGCAGCCACTGCTTCTGAACGACTAGTGGGAGTGAACGGTGCCTTTAGCCATCCGCACAGAGGCCGCTATGGAACTCATGACCTACCAGCGGGAAGTGTACGGTTGGGAGGTGGCTAGTCAGAGTACGGACTCGGCTTCGTCCCAAGCGCCTTAGCTCAGGCTGACTAACAGGTGTTTTCGTGTCCACGCAGAAAGACGATATTGGATCGATATTTCTCCGCTTGGGAACAGTACTGAAGCACTGCCTAAAGCATGGGATCTTTCCTTTAAAAATGGGTAGTTCAGGTACTAGCTGAGTTTCAAACTGTGACGTTTCGCGCGAGCGTGATCGTATGCTCGCCATGTATGGTTGTATTGCTGTGAGGGACCACTTTGACTTTGCCTCATATAGATAAGTGAAACAATGAGTTGATGCAGTACTCCATTATGGGCGCCATTCCGTGCAACATAAAAGCACCTGCAGACTTGGAAGCGCTTCCCGAGGGCAGACTCAGCACAAGTGGAAGTTATGAAGCACATGCTGGCGTTCCTGCTCTTACCGATAGTGGTGACTGCTCTCCAAAGCTCGCCCCCCATCCGTCGTCCTGGCACGGAGCCTCTCCGGGTAAGCGAGGGCAAAACCCTGGCTGGATTACTCGGCCGTCAGTCCACATGCGGCTCATTGGGCACCTGTCAAAATACCGGTTTCTGTTGTCCTTTGGACGGTCACTGCTGTTCACAGAGTACGTCCACGAGTGATACCCTTGCTTCATGCCAGCTTAGTTGGACGTCCAGCCTGTTGTTTTTCAGGCAGCCAATGTACCAGCCAGGGGGATGCCTGCTGTCTCCTATCTGAGTCGCTATGTGGAGGTAAAAATTTGTCCCAGTTCAGTTCCGAGTGTTTTCTGACATATTCATGGCACATGTGTCTCACTTCAGATGCTTGCTGTCCGGCGGGGTATGTTTGAAGCTGATTATGTAGAATTTATGCAGGGCTACTCACGCTTCAACAGGACATATTGCGACCAGAACGGGTGCTGTCCGAATGGAGAGTCATGTGTGGAAGGGCCTGGCGGGACATCGATTGACACGTTTACTTTTGAGACTTCCACGTCTTTCCAAGCCGCAACGTCGACTACTTCCTTCACCACCTTCCAAACGACTTCGAGCACTAGCTCCTTGACTTTCTCGAGTACCTTGCCGAGTCTCTCGTCGAGCTTCGTATCCATAGCAACCATACCAAGCGAGCCCTTCCCGACCTTCCCGACTACATCAACGACGCCAACCATACCCACCACACAGACGTTAGCTTCACAATTTGGAGCCACCAGGTATCAGTTGTTTCACGCGCTTCTGTGATCATTGTCATCCTGGCTGATTGTTGCTTCTGCAGTAATTTTATTCCCTCTGCATCTTTCGTTCCTAATTCGGCATCTAAACTTTCAATTATAATGCCGCGCAGTGGCCTTCTTGGCATCGGGGTTCTGGTGCTGTGTTTTACGCTCCACGTATGATCTGCACGCAAAGTAAGCTGTACGTGTGCAGTGCAGTAGGTTCGTATTCGAGTGTCATTGGTCTCGATACGGCTATTATGCAATACAGTATGGTTTCTGCCATTCATGTCAACAGGACTTTCGTTGCCATCTCATGGATCGCGTAAATAACTCCGGCGTGGCAATCATAATACAATCTAACATGATCCTTACATTATTTTACTGACATGCGTTGATACACGCGATGATAGTGACAACATGCTTGGTTTGTAGAGGGGAACTAAAATAAGTCACTGTGGGAAGTAAACCCGTGGTTCAGCCCACTGAAATTTCAGTGGCCAAAGCACTGCGTCCAGTGGGCCAAACACCGGGTTTCCGTGATATACTCACGGGACACGTTTCGGTAGTATAGCGCCCATACCCATGGGTTCGTTTCAGGTACATTGAGAGTCATTGATCTTAGAATGTAATTTCACTGCTAGCAGCATTGATATTAAGGCAAAGTAACAGTTAAAACCAGAGTATTTATCCAGTATAGACCAGTGGTATGATACAGGTATTCTAGTGATAAACCCACAGCCAGTCATGTCAAGTGTAATGGGGTTCTAGTGGGGCGATCATGTAATTCCAGTGGTATACCTGCCGCATTTCCAAGCTCATAGTGCAGGATTCTGGTAGGGATGAACATGGTGCACCAGTCCGATGCAGGGCCGCTGCGTGTGCAACGGTGGGGCAGTCAAGCTCCAGAGGGAACGATGAAAAGGAGAAGCAGTCGAAGAAGTCCTCAGAGGGGAAGAAGCGAGAGAGATTGACAATAACAATGTGAGGACGACAGGAGATGTAGTCAACAAAATGGAGGAACCAAAGAGAGTGAGGCCACGCAGAAAAATTAGGGCAAAGATGCGTGTAGAGAGGAAGGGATGGCCGGAGAAAACCATGGAATGGGAGATGCGAGAGTAAGCGAAGCAGAGGAAAGTGAAGGCAGGAGCGTACCAAAATGCCTCTCAATGGGCCCGTCGACGAATCCATCGAGCATCAAGCACGAGAGGAAGAAGAATGCGGTCCTACTTAACGAAGTAGCAGCGATGGCACAGAGGGACAAAGTAGCAGCGTCCATAGCATTGATGAAGGACAAGCGAACAAACAGTTTGGAAAAGACGAGGGGGATACATACAACGTGGAACCATGCACCTTCAACTCACTCGGTGCGGCACTCGGGTTAAACTCGTCTGGGGACGAGCCTATTGTGTTGAACAGGGACGCGCTGGAGGAGGGACTCCATCTTCTGGAGACGGCCCTCGAGGCTCTCGATGTATCTGGGGGCGGGGAGCAGAGGGTGGGGACAGGGGGATGGAGAGGACGCACCCTTTTGGCGGGCTGCGTTTCTGGGTGGGGAACCCCGATCAGAATAAGTTTAATATATTTACGGTGAGGGCGTACCTTGGCGGCCTCAACATAGGTGCAGTCGTAGCTGTACGCCGCGCAGTTGGAGCACTTGCTGCCGAGCGTCACCACGCCATCGCCTGCGGGGGTCAGCGGGGCACGCTCAGGGTCAGCTGATGTCCAAAGAATACGAAGGGGGACAAACGGGAAGAATGCGAGGTATAAGTGGGGGCACACTGCGCAGGACAGCGTGCGCCCAGCTGGTGTCGCGCGCGGCCTGTGCCCTTCCATTTCTCTGTGAGCCTCTAAGCCGCCCAATTGTCGCCAATCAGCGGTCTGACTCCCCAGAAGGTCAATGCATGTCATGATCGACTGGCGTATGCGGAAACAAGCTCCAAGACTAATCTCATTGGTCAGGGTGTCCTTACACCGTTGCGCATTGCATCGGGTACGAAGCGTGTGTCTGAGTAATTTGTCGTAATGTGGGGCGTTTTCATGTGTCAAGAAGCTTTCTTTGACGCTTCCAGCGTCAACTTTGTCGTGGAGGGGAATGGTACGACGCGCTTGGTCTGCTTCACGTGCTTGTACTGGAACTGCGACCGAGCACACTGCGAGGATCCCGAGAAAGCTGACGTGGTCGGATCTGAATGAGAGGATGCTTCCTTTGATGGCAACATCGTGCCATGGCATGTCCGGCGGACGTGTGATCACCAAGACTGTGTTGGGGTCATATGAGTGAATGTACACTGTGACATCTTTGCCTCCTTCTGTGAACTGTTTGGGTTCGAGAGAGAGGTTAAGGTCGTCAACCCCCTTTTCACCTGGTGCCTCGAGTTTGTCGACGGACGCGTCTGCCACCGTCCCCTGAATGCCTCCAGCTGTAGCAAGCCCGAGAGGTAGTGCATGGTCTATATACTCGCCACTTCGCCAGCGGAAGGTTCTGTAGCGCTCGTGTGCAGGTAGAACAGATGAATCTCAGGATGCTCTCCTGATACCTAAGCACGTCGCCTGAATACTAGGCGTTGCTGCGGGGAGCTAAGAGCATGCAGCAATGTCAGCCATTCAGCTCATTTCTGCGTACGACGAAATCGATAATCGGCAGATGAAGCTCGAATCTGGCTGTGGCATCAAGACACGCCGTCTGATCTGGTCGCGGACGCGCACGTTCATGCGAGTCACTGGTCCATCCGGAATGTCATATTGCCTCGAGACGGTGGGGTGAATGCGGCACAGATCAGGGAACTGACCATCGCTACCACACAAGCCGTCTGTCATGGTCGCAGGCCTGGAGATTGGGATACGCTGACTCGTGAAGTAATGAAATGACGTGGTACTCGCTTAGTGCTCAACCATCCATGCCGAACCCCAATGGGCCGGGGAGTCATCTGAGCTGAGCATTCATTCATGGAAAACACCTTTTTCATCTCTCTTAGACAGATTCAATCCTGCGAGTAACGTCAGCCGTCCAGCTCATTCCGCGTTCGACGAAAGTGATAATCGGAAGATGGAACGCAAATCTGGCTGTGGCCTCGTGACATGCGTGTCTGATCCGGTCGTCGGTGTGCACATTCATGCAGGTAGCAGGTCCGCCCATACAAGCACGCGTTCATGCAGTTCACCGGTCCGTCCAGACATGACATATTGCCCCAAGACAGTGGGGGTGAATTCACACAGATCAGGGAATTGACCATCCACTACCACATACAGGCCGTGTGCCGCGGTCACAAACATGGGGAGTGGGATACGCTGATGCGGGGAGTAATGAAACGAAGTGTGACTCACGTATTGCTGGACCTTCCATGCCAGACCCAAACGGGTCGGAAAGTCGTCTGAATTACGTATCGTTGCAAGTTACCAGTCCATCCGGACATGCGCACGTCCATGCCAGTAACAGGTCCGTTCCTGCAGGTCATATGTCCGTTCAGACATGACATGTTGCCCGGATACAACCCGTCTGCTACGGTCACAAGTGTGGAGATTGGGATACGCTGATGCGTGCAATAGTGACATGACGTAGGACTCGCCTGTTGCTCGACCATCCATGCCGAACGCAAACGGGTCGGTGCGTTATCTGGGTTGATCTTATCGTTCACGGAAACACCTTCTGCGTCCTTCTTGGGCCTATTCCTGATAAGGGGGAACTTTCTGTCCCCTAGCTCTCTCTCTGCACGAGCAGACAGTGATGTACGGAGGTGTCCATTGAACTCGTTCAAGTTGAAAGGGCCTGACCTTTGCCCCGCTTCGACCTCTTCTGTAGTGTGTTTATCGACAAGGTGTGGGTGTTGCAGTGCGATTGGTGAAGCCTTGAAGGCCTCGGCCTCGGCCTCATACGGTGTCGTGCAGATGTGCAGGTCAGACGCGAGGTCACTGCGCCCGTGGTAATAGGTGATACAAATGCTGCGTGGCGGCGCCGTCTGAGTTGTAAACGAGGCGTCTGTCCATGATCGGAACGTTAGCCCTGCGATCTGGTTGATGTGGAAGTGCTTTGGCGTCTCCGTTGGTGGAGATGTGAGACTCCTTGCTCCCGTAGCACAAGCAGAGTCCGGACGGCTGGATCACCTAGTTTCCAAAGTAGTGGTCGCCTGAGCGTCATGACCTCGACGTAGCAATCTTGGGTTCGACCAGATCAGTCATATGTACGTCATTTGATGTCCCTGTGTGCCATTGCGTGATACTCGTTGTGTCGTTTACTGAGTACGTCTGAAATAAACGGCAATTAACATGTCCATATGCAGATGAATCTTGGACTTCTATTCCATCTTCGATTCACGAGCGATTCGTCTGGTGATCATTTCAGCTCTTTAGAATGCTGGATCCGGGTTCGTCGCAGATCTCTACTCGGAGGTTGAACTGTGTGAATGTAAGCGTCGCGTTCGATCCTGATACGCTCCATGCTGCTGCTGATGAAGAAATACGATGGGACGTAGACGTGAAAAGACAATGGGACTTAGACGTGAAAGACAATGGGGTGTAGACATGACACTGACATCCAATGGGAAGGTGAGCGGGGATAGCGTGGACGATCGTCTGTGGTGTGTTTGCCGACACCGTCGCTGCTGAGAAGGTCTAGGAAGGTGTGTCGTTCGAAGCAGGAGTATTCATACTGGTTCATGGTAGGTCGTGGTGGGAGCAGGATGAGGGGTGGTCGCTACGGCGGGATAGTGGGTGCTACATCCTACGCTGTTGATGTGAGGTAGATGCTTTTGACGACGAGATGATGCGATTGATGTCGGTGGCTGATGGCTCGCCAGCTGGTTTAGATGCGGTGGCGATGTTCGGGTGACCTTTCGACGTGTCTGGTGGACCGGAAATCTAGACTGAATAGATTGATTGCCTTAGGAATCGCGATGAAAATTCTGATGGGACAGCTCGAAAGCTAGCGAAGGAAAGTCTACTCGAGTACTACGAGGAGGTGGTGGTAGCGGAGAGAGAGCTGCTGGAGAGACAGCTCAGCTAATCAGCCTGTGAATCAGCCCGGCTGTAGCGCGCGGCTTCGTGAACTAAGCCTGGCGTCCAGCGGCGAAGCGCCCGTCGATCGTCGCGTGGCTCTGAAGCAGTGTACGAAAAGAGAGTGGCGGCTGAGCTAAGCAGACAGGAAGAAACGTTGTCTGCGGTCAGGTGAATCCCTGTGAAAGTTAGAGAGACAACGCTAGTCGCGGTACTTACCTACACGGCCAATGGCATCTATCACCTCACCCGGCCCCAGACAAAGCCAGATGTATCGATCCGTACACCAATGCCAACCTCCCGATGCTGCACTGCATGTTCTCTTCCCATCGCGTCCGTTCGCCCTAAGACGCATGTCCAAAAATATCTTGAATATAGAAGTCAGCTTTGAAGTGGGGCTCCTTGGGGACACGTCGTTCTCATCACATCCCAGATATAAATAACCGGCTGTTGCACCGGCAGTTATAAGGCAAGGTCTCCAACTTCTTCTCATAAAGTTTGGTTGATTACAGGTTTGTGTGCTAGGTCCACGTCCGGAGATTCATCCGCTCATTCAGGCTAACGGCCAGGCACCTCCTCGGGTCTGGGACGGGAACTTGCCCTCGCTGTTCTTTCTCGAGGAGGCAACGTTATTGCCACAGCTCGCTCGGTGGAAACGCTCGAAGTCCTTCAGGCATCCCACCCTGATCAGTGTAGCGTCCTCCAACTGGACGTCACGGACTCCACGGTCGATAGTTTATCTGCTAAAGCAAAGGCGGCGGTTGCCGTGTGGGGTAGAGTCGACGTCCTTGTTAACAATGCCCGGACATGGTCCAATGGGTACCGCTGAGGAAGCAGGGTGTGTCAATGTCTCATAACCTGGTGCCACATCGGCGCCAATAGCCTAACCAATTAAATAAAAGGGCAGAAGGGTTCATGGATATATATAAGACCAACATATATGGTGTCGTCAATGTTACAAACGCATTCTTACCTAACATGCGCGACCGTCGAAGCGGTACTGTTGTCATAGTCGGCAGTCGCTCTGGTTGGTACACACACTACCCAGTATGTTTACACTTCGATGCAAACAGAGACTGACTCCTGCACGCAGACTTTCTGTCAGTGATCTTAATATTTTTTCTTGGGTATCTGAATCAATGATCTATTATACGCACTCAACCATATCAGCACCATATAACAGCTCGAAGGCTGCCATCCATGGTAACCTGTTTTCCTGCCAGTTAACAATGTGCTCATCTCCAGGTAGCTATAGCAGACGCACTAACATTGGAACTGCGCCCTCAGGGGATTCGCGTACTTAGCGTCTTAGCGTCATTCCCGGCGGACTTCGAACCCTAGCTCTCAACAACTGTCGTAGCATTAGCAACACATCTCTTGCGCTGCCTGCACCAGGCGTCGCGACTGGGGAAGTCCCCGAATATGCGAAGCTACGAGCTGTCGCAAATGAAGCCTTCCAGATAACCACTGGTGCCGAAAACGGCGACCCCAAGAAGGCAGCAAATGCGATCGTAGATGTCGTGCGTGCTGAAGGAGTCGCTGAAGGACGGTCATTACCAGATACACTATTTTTGGGAAGCGATGCGCTGCGGGATGTGCGTGCAAAGTGTCGTGCCGTCTTGGAGACCTTGGACGAATGGGAGGATGTCGCGATCAGCATTGACGTGGATCAATAGTCACAGCGCATGCGGGGTCGAGTGAAGATGTGCAATGTAATAGGCTGTAGCTCAATTCAATTCTTCTGAGTCAATAATGTCACCTGGAATCTCTTCAACGCTTACAGCATGGCAGTAACTTCCTCTAATATACACGATGAGCTTCTGGATGTTCCGGACGAAACCATGGGGCCCACCGACCAAACGAGAAGGTAATGGGCGTTAAAAGATTATTTTATGTAAAGGCTATAAATATCGCCACCCATTCTTTAATACATACGACAGCATGTCTGTGATAGACAAACTATCACAAAAAGGAATATCTATATATTTATTAATGAATATCCTGCATATCTGGGCATGATTCTGGTGCTGTCCATGATTGTGGTAGGGCCACATCGTCGTGAATGGCAAGGAATTCCGTATCGAGAGCCCAATTTGAACCAGTGGTGCAAGCCTAGGGCTCGGCACCGTACCGTATACGGGTACGGCCGTATGTCTTACGGCCACTTTACGGTGTCACACGTACCGTATCCGTTCCGTATCCTGGACCACCAGCATGCCACACGGTACGTGTACGGCCACCATACGGCCGTATACGGGCGTACGGGAGGTACGGGGCCATAGGGATAGTTGAATTTGCGTTTGACTAGCTACATAGTCATCTGACATATTCCCTACATCCTTATTCGCTACCATTGCGAGCTAATTTCACTTTCTTCTTGACAATCATTAGAGTGCGGATTGTTTCCGGCTTCAAACTTGCCCGTCGCAGTGAGATTGTATCCCGACCCCCTGAGAAGATACGCTCGACAGCGACAGCAGAACCTGTCTGGTTTGAGTGTACTAGCAAAGCAATTGATAGAGTTAGCGTACCTGGTATAGTCATCATGTCGCGCACAAAGCGACTCAAAGTTGGGAACTGTGCCCTGCGGGCCCCCACCATTGCACCGGGTCGTACTTGACCCATATTTCAGCAGGGAGTCGAAAGAATTCATCGATTTGATATTGCAGGTGCACGATTGTTATACCTTGCCGTGAAATTAATCTTCTCCGGAGAGCCGGGGACGCCGGTTGGCAGAGCCCCAGTGCTCAGATCGCTATGCATAGTAGAGGTGGAACCCAGCTGCTTCGAAGATGGCTTGCCCTTACTATAATGGTCAGTGTAGTATTCTGCCATGCTATGCTTCGATGCCTCGATGTGTGCAAGCACATCGAGGTCATCTGTGTAATCAGCCCGCAGCCCTGCAATTGTGATTCTGGGATCCAGCACTATATAGATAAGTGTAACAATTATATAAACACGAAATAAAACATACTCGAAGCCCAGATGTAGTATGGTGACTGGTCAAACTTGTAAAAGTAGTCACTTAGTTTGCGATGCGCCCGCACCAGACTGTCTCGGATTTGTAATGGTGCGCTGTCAGGGAGGTTGCGCAAGTGCTTTGCGAGCTCCTCTTGCAGGCCTTGGAACACGGCATGAGTTGAGGAGAGTGTGGTATGTTTTGTGGCTGACATCTGTGTGCTGGCGTCCCGAAAGCAACGGAGCCATAGTGTGACTGCTTTGATTGTCTCTGGAAGAGTTGGAGGGAGGCGTTCGAAGAGGTGTACCATTTTGGCGCACTCATCCTGGACGAACGATGCCATGGTGGGAAGGACCTCGGCGAGGGACGTTAGAACGGTGAACCCGATATGTATAGCATAGACTAACCACATACCATTATGGCCTATCGGACCGCGATCGGTGGGGTCATCGATGACCGTGTCCGAGACAATTTTAAGTTGGAGGTCTTGGTATTTTCAGCAGATGCATAGATACATACCTCAGCCCGTACGCTGCGTAAATACGGCCGTATACGGCCGTATTGTGTACGGCTGCATACGGAGGTCATTACGGCCGTCACCGTCATACGGTCAAACGTGACTCAACAGGCGCCGGTTCGGTTACGTGCCCGTAATACGGATGCCGTATGAACGGCTTGTACGGGTACGGTGCCGAGCCCTATGCAAGCCTGTGGTGCACCGAAATGAATGCAAGGAAACCAAACTCGCAACACGTCCTAGACCCAATCAATAAATCATTTCAGCCTCAGGACAGCAATGGGAAGGGACTTACACGCTGTATACCAAGTAACAGGAAGGCGAGGATAGGGTCTTGGCCAGGGGCATAGGTCAACGGTGTGCGAAAGACATTGGATAGCCTGTGCGACACTCACGAAGCGACTCTCCCATATAAGCTGTATCTGAAATGATCGAAGTCACATTCGAATGTGGGTTTTTATCATCCAGGACAATCCACGCCATGAGGATGCTTAGAGATATATCACTGTGCAGTCAGTCTTCTTCTTTGAGATATCCGAAGAGAGACATACAGTGCAAAGAAGAGTCGAAACAAACAGAAAACAGAGAGGCGCATAAGCAGAGAGAGCTTCATGGTACTAACCATATTGATTCGTCGAAAAATACGACGGTAGCGACAAAACGCGACCACCAAGAGGACTGATAAAACATTAAAGACAATTTAACGCGAAAACGGAAAGGGGTAACGACTGACTATCCCAAAGGCACGTCAGAATGACCAGCGAGATCTCCAAGTAGTACAGGGCGTTTTTGCTGCGTGTTTGGTTGATGTCAAAAAGTAGGCACTGACATCAACGGACAGTCAGCGAGGGAACCCAAAAGAAAGCTCCCAGTACGCACAAGGGGGACAATTCCCATGAGATAAGGGGTGATTTGAAGCTTTTTTCGTAATTCAATCGACCTCAACTCGTAACAGACGTGTGATAACTCACCGTGAAGGTCCGTAGCTTTGGTATCCATGCATTTACACAACTGGAAGCAGCTGTCATTTCAAACCACAGCTGGATAAGACGTTAACGGGACACTTTCGTCTACAGACGACGCGTACATGCATGACAAGGTTAAGGGTGGCCGTCAGGGCGCTATAATAATATTGCCATCAGGAGGATGACAACGCTGAGCCCGGAAGGGGCGTTATCGATTAACTCGATGCTCACATCAACCTCACAGAATTGACGAGAGTATCGAACATCATGCTCACACCCAAGGTTTGTTCGGTTTGAGTGAAAGCCAACGCCACCACATCCCTTTTCGCCAGTCGCCTCAGTAGTTGTCGATCGGGAGGATCACTTGAAGCACGCACACGAAGATCCAGACTGAAGTATAAAGGAGGTACGTCAAGACGAAATTAAAGAAAACAGCATGGCGGTGCATGTTCTCAGAAAGAACGACGGTGAATAGCAAGGCAGACAGAGATACAAAGCCCAGGAGGTGCAGCATAAACATAACGGCGTGTTGAACTGGAAGCGGCATAGTAGTAAGTCGACGTCGGGACGAGGTTCATGTTCGACTCTCCAGCATTGTTGTTTAAATCCAGTACCGTAGTAGTGATGATAGATGATCACTACCAATAAGCTGTGCGAAGGTTATGTAATAACCTAGCTTTCGTGATGACCGCTCTCCCGGCGCCGTTACTATAGGAAACGATGACATCGAATTCCTCACAGCTTAGAGCAGGAGTAAAGGAAAGTTACGGCACGGGGAAATATGGCGATCCAAATCTCGACGATCACGTGACTTCAGAATCCTCCGCCGTTGTGGAAAGAGGAATGCATAGATTTGACCTAGAATGAGCTCAGTTGCAGCTTGATTGCGATTCCATATACTAGACCTCTTCGTCGGAAAGCGCTATCGAGTGCCTTAATATTGTCAAGCAGGCGTAATATTGCGCCCGGCGAAGATGGGATCATGGGAAAGACGGATGGGCAGCGTTGTAGGCAGTAGGCAATGGAATCGCAACCGTGACGAATGTTAGGAATTCTTAGCATAACCACAGCGTGTCTGCGACAGGCCAAGTAACACGAAAAGGAATATCCATGTATGTATCAATGGATATCCTGCATATTTGGCAATGATTCTGTTGGAGCTACATCTTCGTGAATGGCAAACCTGACTTCCTTATCCAGAGCCCAGTTTGACCCAGTGGTGCAAGTCTGTGGTGCACCGAAATGAATACAAGGAAACCACACTCGCAATATGTCCTGGACCCAACCAATAATCATTTCAGCGTCATGACATCAATCGGAGAGGACTTACGCGCTGTAGACCAAGTAACAGGAAGGCGAGGATAGGGTCTTGGCCAGGGGCATAGGTCAACGGTGTGCGAAAGACATTGGAAAGCCTGAGTGACACTCACAAAGCGACTCTCCCGTGTAGGTTGTACCTGCCATGATCAAAGCCACATTCGAATGTGGGTTCCTATCACTCAGGGCGATCCACGCCATGAAGGTGCTTAGAGATCACTATGCAGTCAGTCTTATTCTTTGAGATATCCGAAGAGAAACATACACGGCAAAGAAGAGTCGAAACAAACAGAAAACAGAGAGGCGTGTCAGCAGAGAGATCGTCATGATGTTAACCATATTGACTCGTCGAAAAATACGACGGTAGCTACAAAAGGTGACCACCAAGAGGACTGAAAAAACGGTAATGGGAGTCTAAGACGAAAACGGAAAGGGGTAACAACTGACTATCCCAAAGGCACGTCAGAATGACTAGCGAGAGCTCCAAGTAGTACATGGCGTTTGTGCTGCGTGTTTGGTTGATGTCAAAAAGTAGGCACTGACATCAACGGGACAGTCAGCGAGGGCGCCCAAAATAAAGCTCCGAGTACGCACAAGGGGGACCATTCCCATAAAATAAGGCGTGATCAGGAGCTTTTGTCGCAATTCAATCGACATCAATTCTTAATAGACGTGATAACTCACCGTGAAGGTCCGTAGCTTCGTTGTCCATGCATTTACGCAACTGAAAGCAGCTCTCATTTCAAACCACAGCTGGAGAAGACATTAGCGGGACGCTTTCATCTACAGATGACGCGTACATGGATGACAAGATTATGGGTGGCGGTCAGGGCGCTGTAATTCAATATTGCCATAAGCATGATGACGAAGCTAAGCACGGATGTGGCGTTAATGATTAACTCGATGCTCACATCAACCTCACAGAATCGACGAGAGTAGTGAGCATCATGCTCACACCCAAGGTTTGTTCGGTTTGAGTGAAAGCCAACTCCACCACATCCCTTTTCGCCAGTCGCCTCAGTAGTTGTCGATCGGGAGGATCACTTGAAGCACGCACGCGAAGATCCAGACTGACGTATAAAGGAGGTACGTCCAGACAAAATTAAAGAACACAGTATGGCGGTGCATGTTCTCAGAAAGAACGACGGTGAATAGCAAGGCAGACAGAGATACAAAGCCCAGGAGGCGCAGCATAAACATAACGGCGTTAATGCCTTGAAGCGGCATAGTAGTAAGTCGACGTCGGAACGAGGTTGATGTTCGACTTTCCAGCATTGTTGTTTAAATCCAGCACCGTAGTAGTGATGAATCGATGATAGATGATCACTCCCAATAGGCTGTGCGCGGGAAGGTTAAGAACCTAGCTTTTGTGATGACCACTCGCCCGGCGCCGTTACTGTGGGAAACGATGGATCGAATTCCTCACAGCTTGGCAGGAATAAAGCAAAGTTACGGCACGGGGAAATATGGCCATCCCAAATTTCGATGATCACGTGACTTCAGAATCCTCCGCCGTAGGGGAAAGAGGAACGCATAGATTTGACCTAGAATGCTAGTTCATATCGGACGTCGGACGCAGCTTGGGTGTGTGCCACAATGCACACTCCTGTCATTTGCCGGCTCGACTCCGGCTCAGCCGCGCCAGAAGCCGAGCTCAGTTGCAGCCCGAGAACACTGATTGATTCCACATACTAGACCTGTTCGTCGGAGAGCGCCTTGATACTGTCAAGCAGGTGCGGGATCTTGCGCTCGCCGACGATGGGAAAGACGTATGGGCAGCGTTGTAGGCAGTAGGCAATGGAATCACAACCATGACGAATGTTAGACCTGTTCGTCGGAGAGCGCCTTGATACTGTCAAGCAGGTGCGGGATCTTGCGCTCGCCGACGATGGGAAAGACGTATGGGCAGCGTTGTAGGCAGTAGGCAATGGAATCGCAACCGTGACGAATGTTAGGAATTCTTAGCATAACCACAGCGTCTGCGACAGGCAAAATATCACGAAAAGGAATATTCATATATGTATCAATGAATATCCTGCATATTTTTTGACGATGATTCTGTTAGAGCCACATCTTCGTGAATGGCAAGCCTGACTTCCTTATCCAGAGCCCAGTTTGGCCCAGTGCTGCATGTCTGTGGTGCACCGAAATGAATACAAGGAAACCACACTCGCAATATGTCCTAGACCCAATCAATAAATCATTTCAGCCTCAGGACAGCAATCGGAGAGGACTTACGCGCCGCAGACCAAGTAACAGGAAGGCGACGAGAGGGTCTTGGCGAAGGGCATAGGTCACTGGTGTGCGAAAGACATGGGAAAGCTTGCGTGACACTCACAAAGTGACTGCCCAATATTAGATATGACTTCCACGATCAAAGTCAGATGCGAATCTGGGTTCCTATCACGCAGGGCGATCCACGTCATGAGGATGCTTAGAGACATATCACTATGCAGTCAGTCTTATTCTTTGAGATACCTGAAGAGAAACATACACGGCACAGAGGAGTTGAAGCAAACAGAAAACAGAGAGGCGTATCAGCAGAGAGATCGCCATGATGTTACCCATATGGACTCGTCGAAAAATACGACGACAGCTATAAAACTTGACCACCAAAATGACTGAAAAAAATATTAATGAGTGTCTAACACGAAAACTGATAAGGGCAACAACTGACTATCCCAAAGGCACGTCAAACTGATCAGCGAAAGGCCAAGATAGTTCATGGCTTTAAGCAGAAAAGTGCTGCGTGTTTGGTTGATGTCAAAAAGCTGGCACTGACATAAACGGGATACTCAGCGAGGGTGCCAAAATAAAGCCACCAGTACGCACAAGGGGGACCATTGCCATAAAATAAGGGGTGATTAGAAGCTTTTGTCGTAATTCAATCGACCTCAATTCTTAATAGACGTGTGATAACTCACCGTGAAGGTCCGTAGATTTGTTGTCCATGCATTAACACGACTGAAAGCAGCCCTCATTTCAAACCACAGCTGGATAAGACATTAGTGGCACACATTCATCTACAGATGCCGCGTACATGGAGGACAAGGTTAAGGGTGGCCGTCAGGACGCTGTAATTCAATATTGCCATCAGGAGGATGACGACGGTGGCGTTATTGATTAACTCGGTGCTCACATCAATCTCACAGAATTGGTCAGAGTATTGAGTATCATATTCACACCCAAGGTTTGTTCGGTTTGAGTGAAAGCCATGTACTCCACCACATCTCTTTTCGCCAGTCGCCTCAGTAGTTGTCGATCGGGAGGCTCACTTGAAGCACGCACGCGAAGATCGTGACTGACGAATACAGGAGGTGCACCCACACAAAATTAAAGAAAACAGTATGGCGGTGCATGTTCTCAGAAAGAACGATGGTGAATAGCAAGGCGGACAGAGATACAAAGCCCAGCAGTTGCAACACAAACGTAAGGGCGTTAATGCCTTGAAGCGGCATAGTAGTAAGTCGACGTCGGAACGTGGTTCATGATCGACTTTCCAGCATTGTTGTTTAAATCCAGTACCGTAGTACTAATGATAGATGATCACTACCAATAAGCTGTGCGCGGGAAGGTTAAGAACCTAGCTTTCGTGACGACCACTCGGCCGGCGCGTTTATTGTGGGAAACGATGACATCGAATCCCTCACAGCTTAGAGGAGGAATAAAGCAAAGTTACGGTACGGGGAAAAATGGCCATCCATTCTCGATCACGTGACTTCAGAATCCCCCCGGAAAGGGGAATGTATAGATTTGGCCTAGACTGCTACAGTACTGTACTTAGCTTATAGACATCGGATTTGGGTGCCACATGGCACACACGCATATGGCCCGGCCCGTCCTGTCTGTAGGCGCAGAGGTCTGAGATAAGAGCTCTAAGGCTAAGACGACGTCAGGAGAAGCTGTTACTATTAGTAGAAAGGACTAAATACCTAAGACGACGTCAGGAGAAGCTGAGAGGTCGTCGTACAATCGGGGCTCTACTTATACTAGCTAGAGTGACCTTTTGTACTCTAAAAGAGGAATAGAACAATAGGGTAGAACAATGGGGTGAAGATACAAAAGGGGCTGTGGCAAGGGACAACGCGCTAAGTGGACAAAGGGTCGGTGATCTCGGTGATCGGTCAAGTATGACCGGGTTTTCAACACTCCCCCGTACTTGAGCTATCAACAAGACCAAAATTCTTCGCGAGGTACTGGTGTTGGGTCTGAGGCAAAGATTTTGTCAGAAGATCAGCGATATTTTCCTTTGATGAAACGGGTAGGATATTGATTGTGCGGCTGTTGATCAATTCCCGAATATAGTGATAACGAATATCTATGTGCTTGGTCCGCTTGTGAAAGACGCTGTTAGCTGCGATTTCTTTTGCTCCAGAGGAATCGCAAAAAATTTCCAGTGGGAGGTCAACGGTGAAGTCGAGTTGTTTTACATAATAGGGAAAGTGTCCACTGTGCATGTTTTGCACATTCACAAAGAGCCATGTACTCGGCTTCAGTGGATGAGAGTGCTGGTGTGCGTTGCTTCTGCGTGGCCCAAGCAATGGCGCCCCCAGCGAGGATGAAGGTGTAGCCAGTGGTTGAGCGGCGGTTGTCGGTATCTGAGGCCCAGTCAGAGTCGCTGTACCGGACCAATTCGGTAGAATCATTCGATCCATATGTCAGCATGACATTTTGTGTAGCGGATAGGTAACGGAGTACGTGCTGTGCAGCAAAGAGATGCTCTTGGGCAGGCTTAGAACCGAATTGAGAGAGGCGGTTGACAGCGAAACAGATGTCAGGTCGACAGCCTAGCATGGCGTACATGAGCGACCCGACGATCTGTTGGTACTTGGAGGTGAGGGACGCATCTGAGTCCCTCTCGATGTTTGCGACTAGCTGCGTCCCTGTAGCGAGTGGGGTGTAATTGGGTTTGCAGCCAGACATGTCGAAACACGTCAGCATGCGTTCAATATAGTGCGACTGGTTGATGGTAAGTGATCTCTTCGGACGGTTTCGAGTCACATGTAGACCGAGGAACTGACTGATCTCCCCTAGATCAGTTACCTTGTAGCGCGTGGCAATTGCGCGTTTGAAGTCCTGGATTGTTAGTAGAATACCGAAAAGAGCGATGTTGTCAACATAGACCAGCGCTATAAGCGGGTCCCCCCTGTCGTGACGTTTGATAAATATCGAAGTATCGCCAGAAATGAGTTTCTGAAAACCGAGTCCCTCCAGTGTGTCGTTCAGGTGGATGTGCCATTGCCGACCTGCCTGCTTTAAGCCGTAGATGGCTTTTTTGAGGCGACACACCTTGTCTTCCTTGCCTTGGATCGTGAAACCCTTTGGTTGATCCATATAAATTTCCTCGTCCAAGTCTCCATTGAGATATGCTGATTTGATATCAACGTGGTGGATGTCCCAATCCAGCCGGGCTGCGAGCGCGAGCAGCAACCTCAAGGAGTCGAGTCTTGCGACGGGTGCGAAGGTTTCTTCAAAATCGATGCCAGCGGTCTGTGAAAAACCTTTGGCGATGAGACGTGCGCGGTAACGGGTGACATGGCCAGCAGTATCACGCTTTGTCAAGTATACCCACTTACACTTAATCGCCTTGCGACCTTGTGGGAGGTCGCACAATTTCCAGGTGCCGTTCTCTAGAAGGCATCTGATCTCCTCTTTCATGGCAGGATGCCATTTGTCCGCATCTGGGCATGACATCGCGTACTCAAACGTGTTTGGGTCACCGGTAGGAGTCGTTTGCGCAGAAGCCAGGTACGCTACGATTGAGTCGTCCCACGTTGTGGATGCTGATGATGAATCACGCAAGATGGATGGGCCAGTTCTATGGCTGTGGTACGCATCTGGGCTGACATTGTCCGGTTGTGGGGCTACGACATGCTGTTGGATGCGTTGAGATCGGCGGATGAGGGGTTCAGGAGGTCCAGGTGGTGCGGGAATTTGATCAGGAGCTGCGCCTGGGTCAATTTCCGGTGGAGGACTCGCTGCGTCAGGAATGTTGGGTGGTGGCGATGCTGACGGGGCCGTGGGAGGCTGGTCAGCTGTACCAGGTGGCGCTGGTGGTAAAGGGTGCTTGTCTTCGTTGTCGCTCTCTGGTAGAGCTAGATCGATTTGCGCGGATGGCGACGATGGTTGTGGAGGAAGAGGTGGAGTGGGCGTAGGAGGGTCGAGTGGGAGCTTTGGGGTAGATTTGAGAGGAAAAACTGTTTCCTCAAAAAACGACGTCAGTAGATATGACAGTCTGTTTGGACGATGGATTCCACAACTTATACCCCTTAGTGGAATTGTCATACCCTATGAACACGAGCTTCTGTGAGGTAGGATTGTATTTTGTTCGATTTGTCGTTATGTGGGCATATGCGAGACATCCAAAGACACGGAGATAGGAGAAGTCGGGTTTGCGTCCTGTCAAAAATTCATATGGGGAGATATTTGAGGTAATGCGAGATGGGGCTCGGTTTTGAACATGTACCGCAGCACCCACTGCGAATTCCCAGAACCCTTGTGATATGCCTGCACTGTACATCATTGCTCGGGCTGCTTCAGCTATTGTTCGGTTTGCCCGTTCGGCAACTCCGTTCTGCTGAGGTGTGTTCGGCACAGTGAGACTATGATGTATACCTTGTTTTTCCAGGTACTGAGTAAATTCCTGTGATAGGAACTCCCCCCCGCGATCAGTGCGTATAGCTCTGAGTGATCCGTTATAATGGTTTCCAACTAACGCATGGAAATTCTTGAACTGTGCAAAGGTATCACTCTTTGCCGTTAAGAAGTAAATCCATTTGTGGCGCGTATAGTCATCAACTAATATAAAGTGGTAATAGTGACCTTGGATCGAGCAGGTATTCATGGGACCTGCTAGGTCCATGTGGATGAGTGCAAAAGGTTCAGTGCAGCGATGAGTGGAGGGAACGAATTTTCGACGGGTAGACTTTCCTAGTAGACAGCCTTCACATGTAGCTAGTGCACGCCTTGTACTTGACTCAATCTTGTCATCGATGTGCCGCAAAGATGACCAAGATAGATGTCCGAGTCGAGCGTGGAGAATGTCGAGTGGCGTGGCACGGATATGTGACACGGATGGGGCATTGGTACGCAAGGAGAGCCAGTAGTGCTGTCCGTTTGCCTGTCCTTCCGCAATGACTGTCCCGTCCTTAGATATTGTAGCTTTAGAGCCCGAAAAGGCTGTTGTAAAACCTTTTAAACTGATTTTTCGCACACTGAAAAACCTTCCTCCAATCTTAGGTGCGTGCAGCACATCATGGAGCGTAATTTTTCGTTCTTGGCCGTTGACTCTCGATGATCCAGTGACTGTGCCTATGCCGATGAAAGAGACGAAGGTGATCTTATCAGCGAGGTATGCGCGTTTGGGTGTG
This sequence comes from Gautieria morchelliformis, assembly GCA_015179125.1. NCBI lineage: Eukaryota > Fungi > Basidiomycota > Agaricomycetes > Gomphales > Gomphaceae > Gautieria > Gautieria morchelliformis. Next base: position 28,583 of record WHVA01000169.1, on the reverse strand, counting down.
GGTAGTGAGCGGTATTCCAAGAAATCCGAAATGTCATTGGTGATGTGGTCAGTGCAACCTGAGTCCAACATCCACTCGTGTTCACACGCAATATAGAAGCAAACAGCATCGTTTGGGTTCATGGTGATAGATACAGGTGCTGCCTGAGCAACTGAGCCAGGGTTGTCTGATATAACGGCGCTCACAGAGGGCGCCGTCCCCTTATCCTTTTTCTCCTTTTTCTTTCCTTTTCCTTTTCGTGCCTCGGACTGGGCCTCCTCTCGTGAGAGGCCGCGAGCCTTGCGTCGGCAATCCTTTTCCCAATGTCCAGCTCCCTTGCAGTAATTGCAAGCATCCTTTTTCTTTTTGCCACCTACAGCGATTGCGCTGACTTCGACCTGTGAGCCCTGACGAAGCTCTTCGGATAGGATCCGAGTGCGTACGTCAGACCACGAGATGTTCTTGAAGTCGGTGACAGTGGCGAGAATAGTTTGCTGGACAACTTCATATAAGGTGGGAAGGGCTTGGATAACGAAGAGGGCGTGGAAAGAGTCGCTGATGGCAAGTCCAGTCCAGATGCGACGATGCGAGTGCGAAGAGGGCGTGGAAAGAGTCGCTGATGGCAAGTCCAGTCCAGATGCGACGATGCGAGTGCGGAGTTCTGACATGCCATCGATCTGTTTGGTAAGAGGAGTGTCGGTAGTGAACTTGGTCGAAATATATTTGTTGAAATCGACCCAAGTGTTGAGACCGGTGGTGGTGCCATATCTGTCAGAGAGCGAAACCCAGTTTTCGCGTAGGGATTTAGCAAGGTCGAGAGATTGGTAAACCGAGGGGTGGCACATCGACAGAACTATAGATAGGCCCTGACGAGAGCGTTTGTGAAAATCCTCGAGTTTTGCAAGCTCTTCATCGGTCGGCGGTGATGACTTCGTTGGGATGGTCTCGGTGCCGTCAGCAATACCGAGTGCGTTGGTAAATAGTAGACTGGCACGGATACCGAAGGACCAGGTGCTCCAGTTTGTACCGTCGAATTTTTCGACCGTTATGGAAGGTCGCGAGATGGCGAGGTCAGTCATGGATAGGGATCAGACAATAAGCAGGATTGTGTGCGTAGTCGAGGTAGCCAGAGTGCGTAATATCGGTTAGGGCGATTTAGAGCGCGGGGCCCATAACCTGTAGGCGCAGAGGTCTGAGATAAGAGCTCTAAGGCTAAGACGACGTCAGGAGAAGCTGAGAGGTCGTCGTACAATCGGGGCTCTACTTATACTAGCTAGAGTGACCTTTTGTACTCTAAAAGAGGAATAGAACAATAGGGTAGAACAATGGGGTGAAGATACAAAAGGGGCTGTGGCAAGGGACAACGCGCTAAGTGGACAAAGGGTCGGTGATCTCGGTGATCGGTCAAGTATGACCGGTTTTTCAACACTGTCCTGTCATTTGCCGGCTCGACTCCGGCTCAGCCGCGCCAGAAGCCGAGCTCAGTTGCAGCCCTGATGCTGTCTTGGTGTCTTTCAGACTGTTCTCACAAATACTGTATAGCAAGGATATCGCTGGCAATGCGATTATATCTGATTGAGCAGCTAAGTAACTTCTACAATTGTAAAGTAAGCATACGCCCTCCGGGTCCAGCGTGATGCAATATGTGAGCGAGTGTATGAAAGTGTGTAACTTCCCGTGGTTCAGAGTTATGACTCGCCAGTCTGATGGCCATAGTTATATGGCTCGGACCAAGCTCTTTGCTTAAGCTCAGACGACCAAAACTCGAGGCGGAACATAATCACTTTTCTGGTGCTATGTAGCTTGGCGCATGCGAAGACCTTAGACCCTAAGCTTCAAATCTCAGTAAGTTCCCTGACGTCCTGTACGCTGTAAGTAAGGCGCTATGGCTGCCGAGGCTCTCTCCAATATATAGCTACGCTACCCTAGCTGCGAGCAAAGCCGCGGGTTGCTGCGTCCAACAGAGCGCCGCTGGGCAGACCACAACCTTTGCACCTACCGCGGACAGCCGTCTCCGATGTGCTTCTGCTAGGTAGGGAAGAGGGTTGCTAGGGAAGACGGGTTTGTAGCGGTTTCGGGCCGACGAAAGCTCTTCCACGTGACCGCACTGACAAGACGTTTGGCGCAGACGACAGGCAGCTTCTCACGACTCCGCTCGATCATGGGGCTACCTGCTCGCCCTTCGGGTCCTTTTAGGAGCCACTCCTTCTGAACGACTAGTGGGAGTGAACGGTGCCTTTAGCCATCCGCACAGAGGCCGCTACGGAACTCATGACCTACCAGCGGGAAGTGTACGGTTGGGAGGTGGCCAGTCAGAGTACGGAGGCTTCGTCTCAAGCTCCTTAGCTCAAGCTGACTAACAGGTGTTTTCGTGTCCACGCAGAAAGACGATGTTGGGTCGATATTTCTCCAGCGGGGAACAGTTACTGGAGAACTGTTCATCCCAAAGCTGTCCTTAAACAAGGAGTTCAGGTACTAGCTGAGTTTCAATATGTGACGTTTCGCGCGAGCGTGATCGTATGCTCGCCATGTATGGTTGTATTGCCGTGAGGGGGATCAGTTTGACTTTGCCTCATGTAGGTTGTGCCTAGTCGATTAGCAGTACTCCATATGGGCGCCATTCCATGCCAGATAAAAGCACCTGCAGATTTTGAAGCGCTTCTCGAGGAGTCGAGACAGACTCAGCACAAGTGCAAGTTATGAAGCACATGCTGGCGTTCCTGCTCTTACCGATGGTGGTGACTGCTCTCCAAGGCTCACCCCCAATCCGTCGTCCTGGCACGGAGCCTCGAGCAAGCCAGGGCAAAGCCCTAACTGGATTACTCGGCCGTCAGTCCACATGTGGCACATGGGACCTCTGCCCAAATAACGATTTCTGTTGTCCTTCTGACGGTGACTGCTGTTCACAGAGTACGTCCACGAGTGATACTCTTGCTTCATTCTTAGTTGAACGTCTTGGTTCGTCTGTCCAGCCTGTTGCTTCGCAGGCAGCCAATGTAGCAGCCAGGGGGATGGCTGTTGTCTCCTATCTGAGTCGCTATGTGGAGGTAAAAAATTTGCCCCAGTTCAGTTCCGAGTGTTTGCTGACATATTCATGGTACATGTGTCTCACTTCAGATGGTTGCTGTTTCGCGGGGTATGTCTGAAGCTGATTATGTAGAATTTATGCAGGGCTACTCACGCTTCAACAGGGACTATTGTGACCAGTTTTCGCGGTGCTGTCCGAATGGAGAGTCGTGTGTGGAAGGGCCTGGAGGTACATCGATTTCCACAATTGCTCTTGAGCCTTCCGCGTCCTTTCAAGCAGCAACCACCAGGTATCAGTTGTTTCACGCGATTCTGCGATCATTGTCATCCTGGCTGATTGTTGTTTTTGCAGTAATTTTATTCCCTCTGCATCTTCCGCTCCAAATGGGGCATCTAAACTTTCAATTATAATGCCGCGCAGTGGCCTTCTTGGCATTGGGGTTCTGATGCTGTGTTTTACGCTCCACGTATGATTGGCACGCAAAGTAGGCTGTACGTGTGCAGTGCAACTTTGGGTTCGTATTCAAGTGTCATTGCTCTCCGATACGGCTATTGTGCAATACTGTATGGTTTCTGCCAGTCATGTCAACATTGCCATCTCATGGATCGCTGGCGTGTAAATAACTCCGGCGTGGAGATCATAATACAATCTAATACGATCCTTACATTATTTACTGTATGCTGTGTAACATGCGACGATACACCTGATGATAGTGACAACATGCTTGGTTTCGAGGGGGGAACTAAGACAAGTGTCGTCGGGTTTATAGCACTCGATCAGATAACAATTCGATCGTTGGGCAAGAACTGGAACCTAGATCCGCCTGCAGGTGGGTCTCGTGCCTCCTCTTGCTTGGCCAAGCCAACTTGAAGGAATACTGCCGAACTGTCCGCGGGTGCCATAGACGTTGATGCGCCCAAGTCTTTGCTTCGCTTGACACCCAGAACGCTCACCCTTGATTTGGACTCATCAGCGTCCTGGTCTACCGATCGATTCAGATTGTCGTGTGGGGTCCGTAACATTACCCTCACATATACCGGCCCAAGTCACACTACCCTGCATGTGCAGGACCAAACATTCAATCCTTATAAGACCAATTTCGCTGGTGTCTCGTGGTTAAGATTCACATTTCGGTGCACGAGTGTCCTCAGGTCTAAAATTTGATTGACGAGTGATCAAAGCACTTTTGTGTACTAATCTCCGAACCGGATGTGGATGTGGTGCAGAAGGATTGCTCATCACCCAGCTCATTATAACATGTAAATTTCTAGTAATTATATAGAGATATAAACAATGAACCCCTAATTTTCCTATATGAAAAAAGCATTGGTGGCCATGTTGTCGTGACTTGTTTATTCTGACCAAATCCGCCCCCTGTCAGGGGAACTCCATTCGCATCCATTCACCTTCATGTTCATACCCTGCCATCCCTCATTTGGATCCCATTCGGGTCCATTCACTCTCATGCATTCGTGTCTGCTCTGATCCATCTTCACCCATCTTCACCAGCACATCATCCATTCCCTCTCCTTCATTGGTGCATTCACTCATGTTCCTCTTCAGACACCCTTGCTGCTGGGTTGCTCCCATCCACTGCTCCCAATTCATGTTCACGTCCCTGCCTGCTCATATCCATTCCCTCTCATTCACATTCATATTTGTGCGTACCCCTTTGCACCAAGTCTCCATCCCCGGTCTTCATGTCTACCCAAGTCCATCTTCATTCCCTTCCGCCAGCACGTCGCTCCCACTGGCATTCATACCGGTTGCTGCTACTGCCTCTAGGCCTTGCATATGTTCTGAGCCTTCAGCTCCCTTCATGCCCCTCTCCTCTCATTTGCCATTGCATTCACTTTGTCTATCTTCACTCCCCATGCATTTGGTGCAGGGGAACTCCATTTGCTTCTGTTTGCTTCCACTTGTCTCTGGATTTGTCTTCACTCATGCTCATCCCCACATTGCCTGAGCTACTGTTTGACCAAGCTGGTAGTTACCCCTCCCTGCCTTGAATGCTGCTCTGGGCCTCCTTCACCTTTGGTACATTCTGTGTCCTGTGCTATTCATATCCCTGTTCCAGCCACTTCTGATGCCCTTGCTTATCCGTTTGCTCCCTGTCATTTCTGTTTTTATCACATGCACTATTTGGGGTTCAGTGATCAGGGTAGCATGCCTGCAGTAAATAGTCATAGCTAGTGGTGAAGGGGTTCTTTAGAGTTGTCTCTTTGGATCTCTCTTTGTCAAGTATGTCTGTGTCCTGTATGTAGTTCACTATCTGGCTTTGGATCCCCCTTCATCAGTTCACTGCTTGAGTGTAGAGCATCTGCCTAGGTTGCCCTTAAACACCCACTCCACTCATCACCTAGCCATAGCTCCATTTGCTCCATTCACTGTTTGATGCATTCACTGAGCACCTTTGCCATTCACATCATGTGCCATCATTCCTGCCACCAACTATCAGCAGTCGCCTCCGATCAATATTGTAATATGTCACCATCCCCATCATCTGTTGCTTATGGACCCACACTGGTGCTTGTATGGTGGGGAGTATTCGTGGCAGGCCCTGCCCACCTTTCACATAGGGTCAAGCCCTTGGGCCAAGAGGTAGTGTGGCTTAGGGTGCATGCAGGTCCCAAGGCATGTTATCCTGTTTCACTCTTCACTAGACCACCTCCACATCATTTCATGTTCGTACCAAACAGTTACTTCTATTGTATATGTGCCTTGTCTATTACATATCTCAGCCCCACACTGCCTGTATCATTCCAACCCATCACAACCCCTCTTCTATTTGCTGCTACCTCACATCCCTTTGTATAAGTAGCTTGCATTCACATGTATATTCTCTAGTTCAATTATCTACCTTGTGCACTACCTTGCCATGTCATGACCATTGTCATGTACCTCTCCTTCTAGGTTACTACCCTTAGAAAGGACTGGGACTTCACCTGTCACCTTCACCACTTCACTGTCAGGGGAACCCTTTTCTGAAGCCGTTCCCAAGCTTGGCCCTGGCCTGGGTCCGAGCATGCCCAGAGCCCCTGACTCATCCCTGTGTCTGCCTTGGTCCTGAAGCTGAGATCCCACTCATTTTTGGCTTCCATCCTGGAGTGGTGTTGGAGTCACATTCAGGGTCATACACATTAGGTGATTGCTGCAGAGGTGTGATGGTGTGAGTATATGGTCAGTGTGCTGCCAGCAAGGGTCTCCATCCTTTCCTCTTTGGAGCCCTCTGTCGGGGGAGCCTTGTGTCATGTAGATAGTCATTTATTCATTCTATGGATCCCTCTCTGTCATGTGATTTCCACTGTCTAAGGAGTGTTGCCCTTACAGCTCAGGCATCAGACCTCTCCGGCACATCAATTTGTACAAGAAATACTAATAGTAAATTAGAGGATCATTTATGACATACATATGCAAGATTTTATAAAATTCCCTTGCAATTCTATCAATACTTCAGTTCTCTTCATTTTTGGCAGTGGAAATGATCCACATTGTGTTCAGGGATAGTACTGTATTTATGTATTTGATGACATATACCCCTTCAACTAGTCACATGCCATGTTGAACTCTGTCAACACACCATGACCCTGCAAAGTCCCACCCCCCTCACACAGCTACTAGGACATCTATTTCAGGATGAGGGCCTCCCAAGCTTCTGCAGGGAGTCAGGTTTAAACTAAGAAAACACTGCAGTATCCTGATAAGCACCAGTATATGTCTGGAATGGGTTCAGGTTTAGTCCGTCATTGTTGGTTTGGCCTGGCCATGCTTGGAAGGTCATTTTCACCATCTCTGCTCAATATCTAGCTACAAGAAGTATTTGTCAGCAGGTATTGCTGGATATACAATGGTAATCCTGATGTCATTGGTGCTGATATCTGTTAGTTTCAGACAAAGAGTGGAACTTTAGTGGTGTCCAGTGATCCCAGTTTACTATGGCAACTGGCTGAATGACATTGACCCCCCACTTTTTGGTAACATGAAATAGGAAATACCCGCTGTATTCCAAATATAACAGCAATGCTTTCTGTCAGGGGAACCCCGATTGCACACTGCTTTATCACTGCATGCATTATTGTGGCATTCATTATCACCATGTGATCCTCCTCTGCCAGACCGTGTGAGTTCTGCTGTGTAGGGAGAGTTGCCCTCATAGCAGGAAAAGCTCTTCTCCAAGGACTGGTGGTCGGGTTGTGTAGTAAAGCCATAGGCAACTTCAGCATCAGTGACTCTGAGTTGGATTTCAGAATGCCCTCTGAGCATACTGCACCTGACACCTGCACCTGCAAAGTTGTTCCTTCGGCCTTGTGTCAGTCCCTGAGTATCACCTTGAATCCCATAATGATGGATGAGTCCAAATGGATCTCGAATATCAAAGATGAGCTCTGGGCCAGTCACACAAAGAACAAAGAAATAGCCAACACACTACACCTCATCATGGCTAAATTAGATGTGAGACTGATGGCCCAAGAGCTGAGAAGAGAAGAAACACAAACTGTAGGTGCAGAGGTCTAAGACAAAGACTCTAAGGCTAAGATGATGTCAGGAGAAGCTGAGCGGTCATCGTACAAGCAGGCTCTACTTATACTAGCTATAGAGTCCTTTTGTACTCTAAAGAGGAATAGAACAATGAGATAAAAACAATGGGGTGAAATACAAAAGGGACTGTGCAAAGAGAACAAAGGGTCGGTGATCGGTCAAGTATGACCGGTTTTTTCAACACTCCCCTGTACTTGAGCTATCAACAAGACCAAAATTCTTCGCGAGGTAGTGGTGTTGGTTCTGAGGCAAAGATTTCATCAGAAGGTCAGCGATGTTTTCCTGTGATGAAATGGGTAGGATATTGATTGTGCGTTTGTTGATCAATTCTCGTATGTAGTGATAATGAATATCTATGTGCTTGGTCTGCTTGTGAAAAATGCTGTTAGCTGCGATTTCTTTTGCTCCAGAGGAATCGCAAAAGATTTCGAGTGGGAGGTCAATGGTGAAGTCGAGCTGTTTTAAAAGGGAAAGTGTCCACTGCTCGTGTTTTGCACACTCACAAAGAGCCATGTACTCGGCTTCAGTGGATGAGAGTGCTGTTGTGCATTGCTTCTGCATGGCCCAAGCAACGGCGCCCCCAGTGAGGATGAAGATATAGCCAGTGGTTGAGTGGCGGTTGTCGGTATCTGAGGCCCAGTCAGAGTCGCTGTACCCGACCAATTCGGTGGAATCATTTGATCCGTATGTCGGCATGACATTTTGTGTAGCGGATAGGTAACGGAGTATGTGCTGTGCAGCATAGAGATGCTCTTGGGCAGGCTTAGAACCGAATTGGGAGAGGCGGTTGACAGCGAAACAGATGTTGGGTCGAGATCCTAGCATGGCGACATGACCGACCTGACAATCTGTTGGTACTGGGAGGTGTGGGACAAATCTGAGTCTCTCTCGATGTTTGCGACCAGTTGCATCCCTGTAGCAAGTGGGGTGTAATTGGGTTTGCAGCCAGACATGTTGAAACACATCAGCATGCGTTCAATATAGTGCGACTGGTTGATGGTAAGTGATCTCTTTGGACGGTTGCGAGTGAGGTGTAGACCGAGGAACTGACTGATCTCCCCTAGATCAGTTACCTTATAGCATGTGGCAATCACGCGTTTGAATTTCTGGATTGCTGGTAGAATACCGAAAAGAGAGAGGTTGTCAACATAGACCAGCGCTATGGGTCCCCCCTGTCGTGACATTTGATAAATATCGAAGCATCGCCAGAAATGAGTTTCTGAAAACCGAGTCCCTCCAGTGTGTTGTTCAGGTGGATATGCCATTGCCGACCTGCCTGCTTTAAGCCGTAGATGGCCTTTTTGAGGCAACACACCTTGTCTTCCTTGCCTTGGATTGTGAAACCCTTTGGTTGATCCATATATATTTCCTCGTCCAAGTCTCCATTGAGATATGCTGATTTAATATCAACATGGTGGATGTCCCAATCCAGCTGGGCTGCGAGCGCGAGCAGCAACTTCAAGGAGTCAAGTCTTGTGACGGGTGCGAAGGTTTCTTTTAAACTGATTTTTCGCACACTGAAAAACCTTCCTCCAATCTTAGGTGCGTGCAGCATGTCATGAGGGTAATTTTTCGTTCTTGGCCGTTGACTCTCGATGATCCAGTGACCATGCCTATGCTGATGAAGGAGACAAAGGTAATTTTATCGGCGAGGTATGCGCGTCTGAGTGTGGGTAGTGAACGGTATTCCGAGAAATCTGAAATATTTTTCGTGATGTGGTCAGTGCAACCTGAGTCCAACATCCACTCGTATTCACACGCAATGTAGAAGCAAACAGTGTCGTTTGGGGTCACAGTGATAGATACAGGTGCTGCCTGAGAAACTGAGTCAGGGTTGTCTGATATAACGGTGCTCACTGAGGGCACCGTCCCTTTATCCTTTTTCTCCTTTTTCTTTCCCTATCCTTTTCATGCCTCAGACTGGGCCTCCTCTCGTGAGAGGCCACGAGCCTTGCGTCGGCAATCTTTTTCCCAATGCCCAGCTCCCTTGCAGTAGTTGCAGGTGTCTTTCTTCTTTTTGCCACCTACAGTGATCGCGCTTACTTCGACCTGTGAACCTTGATGAAGCTCTTCGGATAGGATCCGAGTGCGTATGTCAGACCATGAGATGTTTTTGAAGTCAGTGATGGTAGCGAGAATGGTTTGCTGGACAACTTCATATGCGGTGGGGAGGGCCTGGATGACGAAGAGGGCGAGGAAAGAGTCACTAATGGCGAGTCCAAATGCGACGATGGGGGTGCGGAGTTCTGACATGCCGTCGATCTGTTTGGTAAGAGGTATGTCGGTCGTGAATTTGGTCGAAATATATTTGTTGAAGTCAACCCAAGTGTTGAGACCATACCTATCAGAGAGTGAGACCCAGTTTTCACGTAGTGATTTTGCAAGGTCGAGAGATTGGTAAACCGAGGGGTGGCAAGTTGACAGAACTATAGATAGGCCCTGACAAGAGCACTTATGAAAGTCCTCGAGTTTCTCAAGATCTTCATCGGTCGGCGGTGATGATTTTGTTGGGATGGTCTCGGTGCCATCAGCAATACCGCGTGCGTTGGTGAAAATTAGACTGGCACGGATACCAAAAGACCCAGTGCTCCAGTTTGTACCGTCGAACTTCTCAACCCTTATGGAAGGTCGTGAGATGGCAAAGTAGGTCATGGATAGGGATCAGATAACAGGCAAGAGTTTGTGTGTAGTCGAGATAGCCAGAGTGCACTTGTCCAAAGGTGGTATCGGTTAGGGCAATTTAGAGCGTGGGGCCCATAACCCGTAGGCGCAGAGGTCTAAGACAAAGACTCTAAGGCTAAGACGACGTCAGGAGAAGCTGAGAGGTCATCGTACAAGTGGGCTCTACTTATACTAGCTAGAGAGTCCTTTTGTACTCTAAAAGAGGAATAGAACAATGAGATAAAAACAATGGGGTGAAATACAAAAGGGACTGCGCAAAGAGAACAAAGGGTCGGTGATCAGTCAAGTATGACCAGTTTTTTCAATACAAACTGAAGAGTTCAGTGGATTTGAAGATTAAGAAGAAGAAGCAGAGCAACTGGTGAAGGGTTTGAGGCAAGGGAAGGTGAAGCCAGCAACACCCTTGGATTTCGATGGTGAGTGAGAATGGGGCTGAGTCTTCCTGAACACCCTGACCCTGTATTTCGTGATCAGTGGAGACACATTCCCCTTGGACAAGGCCTGCATCCATTGGGCCCTGTCGGTTTTCAAGTCTGGCCAAGCCATGCATTTCATGAACTGAGTCCTATGTGCTAAAGCAAAAACCCAAGCTCCGCACTTTTGAACTTGGGTGGATTTCCAGAAGGAGTTCATAGCTCACTTCTGCCTGAGTAACAAGCAGCTCACCACCATCACAAAGCTTGAAGGCTGGTACCAAGGGAAGGACCCGATCAATGAGTACATTGACCAGTTCCAGGAACTGATAGACCTAGCGGAATATGATGATAATACAATGAAGTTCATCAAGTTCTGGCAGGGATAGACCTGAGCCTGTTGTGCTACTTGGAGACAGTGCCCCAGACTTCAACAACCTCAAAGGATGGTATGAGGCTGCCTGGAGGGTGTCCCAAAACTGAGACGTGAATGAGGTGTTCCTTGAAACAAGTCAAAATGCTAGCAGACCCGTCCAAGGCACTGGTTCCTTCTTGAAGGCTGCCATAGTCCTGGTGTTCAATCCTGAGCCTCTTCTCCAAGGACCAAGACAAGCCACAACCCCAGCTCTGCTGAAAGATGGCCTGGCTCTGATGGAGGGAGGCCACACACTGAAGCAGCAAGCCCTTGGTAGCTTGCTACTGATGCTGAAAATCTGGTCACTATGCCTGAGAGTGCCCCCAGACCTTCAATGTTCAAATGATGGCCCTTGAAGAGAAGCTGGCAATGATCCTGGAACTCCTTGCCTTGGCTGATGCAAGCCAAGTGAATCCCAAGGCAAGAGAGGAACCCACAACTCAAGAGGTCACAGAGAATGTGGAAGAGCTGATGTCGGGTTTTATGGAGCACAGCAGGTGAAAAGTGTACCCCCATTGCCTGTACATACCTAGTTCTCTTGCCTTGAAGTTGAGAATGAAACACCCCCACTCACCTCACCTTCATGAGATAATTTGGTTGAAGCCACACAAACACCCACCCCAGCCCTCCAGATATGCATGCCCCAGCTCCAAGCTTCCAAAAGGAGAATGCCAAGACCGTGCATAACTGGCTTGGTCAGCACCACCAAGCTCCAAAGGCCAATCCATATATGCAATGTAGATGGTAGTCTGAACACCTTGGGAGTGGTTATGGAAGCTGTGGATGCCATCCTTCGGTTCAATGGACATTCTGAGAGAACCTTGTTCATAGTTGCCTCCCTTGGAGTGCAAGAGATCATCATTGGCTTCCCTTGGCTCTGAGATCATAACCTGGAGATTGACTGGCAATCTGGCAAGACCTCCATGAGTTGCTGCCTGGATTGGCACCACACCTGCTGAGCCAAGGAGCAGGAAGAGCAGAAGGATCTAAGGCAGACCAAGTGGGAACTATGGACATGCTGCTCAGGCCCACACTTGGCAATCAAGAGCCATGGCACCAACAATGAAGCCAAGGCCGGCCCATCAGAAGCCACAGACCCCAAACAAGCCCACCTTGCGAGCCTGCTGCAGGAGGGAGACCACTTGCTCTATGTGGACTTACCCCCTGAGCCCAAACCTGTGACTATCCAAGCGGCAACCACAATATCCCAATGCTTTGCTGAGGCTTCCCAGAAGTATGCCAAGGCCAAGACTGAGATCCCAGAGTACCTGCAGGGCTTCAAAGATGTCTTTGCCCAAGAGTCCTTCAACACCCTGCCGACTTGGAAGGTCTGGGATCACATGTAGTCCAGAAGGTTGGGAGGAATGCATACCGGCTGCACCTGCCTGCATCAATGGCTCAGCTGCACCCAGTGTTCAATGTTGTGAAACTCCTCCTGGCCCCAGAAGACCTGATCCTGGGCTGAATGGCCAGACCCCCACCACCACTGGAAATTGTCAATGGGGGAGGAACACACTGTCGTCAACAAGATTCTTGACTTCCAGTTCTTAGTCAAGTGGGAAGGCTACAGGTATGAGGTGAACTCATGGGTCTCCAAATATGATGTCTGTGTGCCAGCAAAGGTGCAGGAATTCTACCAGACCCACCCAGGAGCACCCTGGAGGGTCCAGTTGGCAGCTTTCCATTCAATAATGTCCCATGCTTCAAGGATGCAGCACTCTAGAGGGGGGTTGATGTCAGGGAACCCCCTCCTGAGGATATTTCCGGTCTCAGCTTTGGTTCTGACCTGAAGTCCAGATCTGACTGGAGCACATCGCAAGGGCCAGGCCAAGTTCCTGAACCTTGGGTTTCAGGAATTATCCTGGAATGGCACCAAGGTTCTGGGTTGGGACGTGCATGTTAGGCAAGTACTGCAGAGGCATGGACTTGTGTCAGGAGTGGAGTAGGCATCCCTGACTTTGATCAGGGGCACAAGGTATATAGGTAGGGTGCTGGCAGCGGAGGTCCTTAGCTTTTCCTCTTTGGATCCTCCTCTGCCAGGTGAGTTGTATGTCATGTAGATAGCTCTTAATTCATCTTTGGATCCTCCTCTGCCACACCACGTGAGTTCCACTGTCTAGGGAGAGTTGCCCTCACAGAAACCAACCTGAGTTCCCAAATTGACTCTGGAGGTGTTTTGGAAAAGTCACGTCAGTTTGGATTTAGATTTCAGCCAGCACACCTTGCAGAGCTCTAAAGGCTGTCGCCATCTGTCACATCGCCTTCTGAGACTGTGGTATGAGTCCAAAGAGGTGCAAACATGCTGATCCTGTCACAACAGCTACTGCAGATAGATACCCTTTGTGATCCTCAGCTGGAAGCTTTGCTCCATGTAGCTAGGGTAAAAAAAGATGCATGGAGCGAATGGGTTCGGCACACAGTTGTGTGGTGACCAATGGTGACCAAAATGAATGCATATGTCAAAGGATAATAGCCCTGAATGATGGTTGGTTGAGCCAGAATAAACAAATCATGACACCCGGTATAAGGGCAACCTAGGCAGACACTCTACACCCAAGTGGCAAACTGACGAAGGGGGATCCAAAGTAAGATAGAGGACTATATACACAACACAGACATACCTGGCAAAGGGGGATCCAAAGATAAAACCCTAAGGAACCCCTTCGCCAGCTAGCTACAACTATAATTACATAAGCAATCACACCAGCAATAACAAGGACAGGGATGGATAAGAAAGGAATGCTGTCAGAGATGGCTGGAACAGGAAGGGAATGACCGGGACACAAGGCAGAAGGGTGCTGAAAACTAGGAGAGGCTTGGAGGCTTTGATCGCACATCACACTGGGGTGCAGACAGTGTGATGGTGGCTGCGATCATGCACACAGTGCGATGATGGCTGCAACCATGTACTGGTTGCGATCATGCAGTAGTTGCAATCATGCACTCAGTGTGATAATGGTGCCCTGACACCCAGGACTGCCAGCTTATGGGGATAGTGATGTTTCATAGTATTTGTCAGGGATGGTTGGTTATGGCTGATGGTGGGAGTGAAGGTGAATGGTGTGAACTAATATGTTCGAAGGGTGATGGTTTGAGCAGAGGGTGATCATGCCAAAATAGACAAGTCATGACACAAGAGTCCTGTATGTATTTGAATAAAACTCACTCTCAGCACCTGTCATAGTGCATGTAGCTCAGAGTGTGGCACAGTCAACGAGAGAGAGAGAGAGAGATTATATATATATATATGTAGTACTTGAAGCGCTTGGCACTGGAGGCATATAAAGATTTTCTGATCTGAAAAACTGTTCAAAAAACTGTAAATATTTTCCAAAAAAAAAAATTTAGTGTTTTTTAAAGCTTCCCTCCCAATCCCCAAAAATTGTAATAAATTTGTAAAACAAAAATAAATTAAATTAAAAAACAAAAAAAAACAAAAAAAAGCTGTAAGAAAAGTGTTTTCTTACAGTTTTTTGTACTTTTTTACTTACAATGTGATGGCCTTTGGGGGTTTTGTGAGTATTTTTTTGTGCAGTTTAGGGAGAACGGTGGGTGTCCACCTGCAAAAATAAGAGTGCATAGACAGGCTGTGAGGTGACAAGTACACTACATGGATGTCCCTAAAATTTTTTGGGAAATCTTTACAGTTTTTTGAACAGTTTTTCAGACCAGAAATTTTTTCTATGCCTACAGTGTGGCACTTACAGTGCACTGAAACAATAACATTCAACAAGATTCCATACTGATGCATCTAGCCAGCGCCAGATGGTGTCCCTTGGGTGACGGTGAGAGAATTTAACCTGAAAGATTCTTCATCTGGTACTGTGTACGGCCACAGGAACCAATCCTATACTGTACATGCAGGATATGTTTCCTCCAGATGGCCAGTTTTGATTTGGACATGCATTCTAATAGGGTATCACAACATGGTAAAAGATGACTGCTGGCCAAGTAGCATCCGCATCTCTGGAGAAGCAATGTTTATCCAAGCCTGCATTGGCGTTCATGTCACTCAAAGCTCATCTGGACAATTCTCCCGGATGATTCCTTCACTTTTTTGACGGGTTTGCTAGGTGAGAGCTGGATTTCAATAACCTGAAGATAGTGGTGGATTACAGGCCGTGGCCAAAGGACTATCCATTGCCATCTTTTCCCCCTCTCATCTGAGCGCATGTCAGCTGCCCCAACCTCCACAGTCACCCTTGCCTCCTGTAAAGAAGATCCCTGACACTGTGCCTGTATTTTCCACCTCAACGTGCTTTTCTACTGTGGATGCATGTTGAAACGCCACTGCATCATACTCCTCCTGGGGAGACTGTGTTGCGGCTATGAGGGCTGGCCGGACCTGCCTTGTTTCTGAGTGTGGGAATGCACCTTTGGAAGAGGGTGGTAACACTGGAGGCATATAAAAATTTTCTGGTCTGAAAAACTGTGCAAAAAACTGTAAAGATATTCTAAATTAGTGTTTTTAATGTACAAAAACTTTAACAATTTTTTTTGTTTTTGTTAGAATTTGCTGAGCAAGAAAATTGTAGAAAAGTTTAAAGTTTTTTGCAAGGTTTTTTATGTGTTTTTATAAGTTTCGTTGTTAAAATATAAAGAAACCCATGAAAAACCCTGCAAAAAAACTTTGGATTTTTTTACAATTTTCATGCTCGACATATTCTAATAAAAACACAAAATTTTATTATAGTTTTTTTGCATAAAAAACACTAAAAATGGTTGGAAATTCTTTACAGTTTTTTGAACAGTTTTTCAGACCAGAAAACTTTTCTATGCCTGCAGTGTAAGAATATCTCGTGGGCAGGCAGCATGTGTCAAAAAAAGGATATTAGCCAGTGAGTGTCGTTATCCGTCATTGGCCACTACATCCTGTATTGCTGTTTTATTTCGCCGTAACAGGACTGATATAATATTATTCATAGGGAGTTTACGCTTATCCTTGGCACGGTCATCTTCCTGATATTGGTGTCCGTAAGCTCCATTGCACTGCTGTATACAATGGGCGACCAGGAGCTACCCGGGACGTTGACCAGCGGCGCTGGTGGGGCTTCGAAGCACGAGTGATCGCCGAAGAAGTCGTGGCATGGACTGGTGGTGAGTGATGTTCTGGGCAAAAATACTGTTACAACCGCCGATTTATATAAACGCGTAGATGCTACAATACTTGCGTCTAATGTACTGCGAGACTGCGCGCACGCATAGTCAGTTAATGAGAAATAATATCGTTTGGTTTCCATACACAAGACCTCAGGGCAGCTCAACTACAACTATGATAGCGATGTCCCTGATGCTGTCTTGGTGTCTTGTTCAGATTGTTCTCACAAATACTGTACAGCAAGGATATCGCTGGATCGCTGGCAATGCGATTATATCTGATTAAGCAGCTAAGTAACTTCTACAATTGTAAAGTAAGCATACGCCCTCCTGGTCCAGCGTGATGCAATATGTGAGCGAGTGTATGAAATTGTGTAACTTCCCGTGGTTCAGAGTTATGACTCGCCAGTCTGCTGGCCATAGTTATATGGCTCGGACCAAGCTCTTTGCTTAAGCTCAGACAACCAAAACTCGAGGCCGAAGATAATCACTTTTGTGTTGCTATGTAGCTTGGCGCATGCGAAGACCTTAGACCCTAAGCTTCAAATTTCAGTAAGTTCCCTGACGTCCTGTACGCTGTAAGTAAAGCGCTATGGCTGCCGAGGCTCTCTCCAATATTTAGCTACGCTACCCTGCGAGCAAAGCCGCGGGTTGCTGCGTCCAACAGAGCGCCGCTGGGCACAGCCTTTGCACCTACCGCGGACAGCCGTCTCCGAAGATTGGGCTTCTGGTAGGGAAGAGGGTTGCTAGGGGAAACGGGTGTGTTCGAGCCGACGAAAGCTCTTCCACGTGACTGCACTGACAAAGCACGTTTAGCGCAGACTACACTGGAAAGGCAGCTAAGTCGTGAGAACTCCGCTCTATACCACTACCCTGCTCGCCTTTCCAGTCCTGTTTAGGAGTCACTGCTTCCAGCGGGAAGTGCACTGTTGGGAGGTGGCTAGTCAGAGGACGGAGGCTCTCCTTAGCTCAAGCTGACTAACAGGTATTTTCGTGCCCATGCAGACAGACGATGTTAGATCGATATTTCTCCGCTTGGGAACAGTACTGAAGCACTGTTCATCCTAAAGCATGAGATCTTTCCTTTAAGGTACTAGCTGAGTTTCAATCTGTGACATTTCGCGCGAGCGTGATCGCTCGCCATGTATGGCTGTATTGCTGTAAGCGGGATCAGTGTGACTTTGCCTCATGTAGTAGCTAACTCGATTGTGCCTAGTCGGTTAGCAGTGCTCCATATGGGCGCCATTCCATGCCAGATAAAAGCACCTGCGGACTTTGAAGCGCTTCTCGAGGAGTGACAGATTCAGCACCAGTGCAAGTTATGAAGCACATGCTGGCGTTCCTACTCCTACCGGTGGTGGTGACTGCCCTCCAAGGCTCACCCCCAATCCGTCGTCCTGGCGCGGAGCCTCGAGCAAGCGAGGTCAAAGCCCTAACTGGATTACTGGGCCGTCAGTCCACATGCGGCACATGGGGCCTCTGCCAAAATACCGATTTCTGTTGTCCTTTGGACGGTGACTGCTGTTCACAGAGTACGTCCACGAGATACCCTTGCTTCATGCCAGCTTAGTTGAACGTCTTGGTTCGTCTGTCCAGCCTGTTGCTTCGCAGGTACCCAATGTAGCAGCCAGGGGGATGGCTGCTGTCTCCTATCTGACGTGCTATGTGGAGGTAAAATTTTGTCCCAGTTCATTTCCGAGTGTTTGCTGACATATTCATGGTACATGTGTCTCACTTCAGATGGTTGTTGTTTCGCGGGGTATGTCTAAAGCTGATTATGTAGAATTTATGCAAGGCTACTCACGCCTCAACAGGACATATTGTGACCAGTTTACGCGGTGCTGTCCGAATGGGGAGTCATGTGTGGAAGGGCCTGACGGTACTTCGATTGCTTTTGAGCCTTCCTCGTCTTTTCAAGTCGCAACGACCACTACTCCCTTCATCTCCATTACTCCCTTCACCTCCATACAGCCCTTCCCGACTGCATCAACGACGCCAACCATATTCACCACACAGACGTTAGCTTCACAATTTGGAGCCACCAGGTATCAGTTGTTTCACGCGCTTCTGTGATCATTGTCATCCTGGCTGATTGTTGCTTCTGCAGTAATTTTATTCCCTCTGCATCTTTCGTTCCAAATTCGGCATCTAAACTTTCAGTTATAATGCCGCGCAGTGGCCTTCTTGGCATTGGGATTCTGATGCTGTGTTTTATGCTCCACGTATGATCGGCACGCAAAGTAGGCTGTACGTGTGCAGTGCAGCTTTAGGTTCGTATTCAAGTGTCATTGCTCTCCGATACGGCTATTATGCAATACTGTATGGTTTCTGCCAGTCATGTCAACGTTGCCATCTCATGGATCGCCGGCGTGTAAATAACTCCGGCGTGGAGATCATAATACAATCTAATACGATCCTTACATTATTTACTGACATGCGTTGATGCACGTGATGATAGTGACAACGTGCTTGGTTTGTAGGGGGAAACTAAAATAAGCGTCGTCGGGAACGTTTATAGCACCCGATCAGACAATTCGATCGTTGGGCAAGAACTGAAACCTAGATCCGCCTGCATGACCCGAACTGTCCGCGGGTGCCATAGGCGTTGATGCGCCTAAGTCTTTGCTTCGCTTGACACCCAGCACGCCCACCCCTGATTTGGACTCATCACGCCTCTTGGTCTGCCTCCAGGACTCGACAGGAGTTAGGATGATCAATTCAGTCGCGTCGTTGTGTTCCGCGATATGGGGTCCGTAACATTACCCTCACATATACCGGCCCAAGTCACAAAAACCTGCATGTGCAGGACCAAACAATCAATTCTTATAAGACCAATTTCGCTGGTGTCTCTTGGTTAAGATTCACATTTCGGTGCACGAGCGTCTTCAGGTCTAAAATTTGATTGACGAGTGATCAAATCACTTTTGTGTACTATCTCCGAACCGGATGTGGATCAGCTCTGGATGTGGTCCAGAAGGATTTCTCACCACCCAGCTCATGTTTTATAACATGTAAATTTCTAGTAATTATATAGATATATAAACAATGAACCCTAATTTTCCTATATGAAAAAATCAAAAAAAGCATTGCTCAAAGCAGGGTGAGTGCCATATTGTTATGACTCTTTTCTCCTGACCAAATCTGCCCCTGTCAGGGGAACTCCATGCACATCCATTCACCTTCACATTTGCACCCATCTGCTGTCCCTCATTCCCATCCCATTCAGGTCCATTCCCTCTCATGCATCTACATGTCTACTCTGATCCATCTTCACCCATCTTCACCAGCACATCACTCATTCCTCTCTTTCCTAGTGCACTCACTCATGTTCCTCTTCAGACACCCTGGCCACTGGGTCGCTCCCATCCACACCTTCCCATACATGTGTCATGATTTGTTTATTCTGTGAAACATCCCTCAACACACAGCGAATGGCCTCCTGAACCAGTGAACGACTTCCTGAACCAGCGAATATCTTGCCAAAATATTCGTCGCCATACTGCTTTTGCATTTGCTATTCGCATCATTCCTGCCAGGACCCCAGGTGTTGGGGCCATCATCCGTCATAGAACCCATCATCTGTTAAACTCCCACTCCATGACAGACCCACATGCTCAGGATGCATTCAGATAGTGTCAGTTGCAGCCTCCGTGCAGGTTGGACTCAATGGGACCCGTACCACTGCAGGGCAGGATGAATTAGCTTCGCTGAAGTTTTCACTATACAGTTGTCATGACTCATTCATTTCTTGTACCCAGCTATCCCTGTTTTCCCTTTCACCACTCTTCCATGTTCACTTGGCTTCGCTCCATTCACTCTTTGCTCCATTCACTATTCACCACATTCGCCAAATGACCATTGGCTACTCGCATCATTCGCCAGTAGCCATGCCATCAAACATGATCGACATCCTTTACCCGGATTGATGGTTCATCACTGGTCCTATCATGAATCGCAAGGAGGTGCAGGCTGTCATGACTCGTTTATTTCTTGTACCCAGCTATCCCTGTTTTCCCTTTCACCACTCTTCCATGTTCGCTCGGCTTTTCTCCATTCACTCTTTGCTCCATTCGCTATTCGCCACATTTGCCAAATGACCATTCGCTACTCGCATCATTCACCAGCAGGCACGCCATCAAACATGATCGACATCCTTTACCTGGATTGATGGTTCATCACTGGTCCCATCATCTTCTCGACTCAACCCCCTTTGGGTGTTCCTATGCCCGGAATGCATTCGCGGGACGTCCTACCCGTAGATTGTGTGGGATCAACCCAGCAGACCAAGAGTCCGTGCAGGGTAACATGTATTGGGGTCTCAAGGCGTGTTTGGTACCTTTGCCCTCTTTCCTCCCCGTCGTTTCATGTTCGCACTCCTCTTTCATTCTATTGTATATGTGTTTCATTTATTTGTATCCTGATTGCGCAACCCTGACTCAAGATGGCCTCTGTCCTATTTGCTAGCACCATATGAGCATTCAGTATAAGTAGTCTACATTCGTATGTATATTCTCCAGTTTAATTATCATACATCTATCTTGTGCAAAACTTGACCTCACTGTGACCATCGTCTTGAGCCCTCCACTATAGATTTCTATCTTCGACCAGAGGAGGACTTAAGCACCACTGGTGAGTTTTTGTATTGTACCTTTGTTACCTTAGCCTCCATACTATTATTGGCGCTGTCAGTGAAGGGCTCTGAAGGAGCACCTTTGCCGGCGAAAGGATTGTTGCTGCTTAAACAACCTTTCCGTGACACCTTGCACATTACATCGTCAAGTGTCACGGGCTATTTTGCTTCGACTGTAGATCAGGGTGAACCCTTTTCGAGTAACCCTCTTACTTCTTAACCCTTACCTCTTTGGTACTATTCGCTGGGCGATTCGCTAGATCGCACACACTATTCGGGCATTCGCCACTAACATGTGATATTAACACCCAAAATCCAATCTTGACAACATGTTGGAATCACTGCCTGCTTGTATCCATTTCCTCTCATTCACATTCATGCTCATGCATACCCCTTCGCACCCAGTCTCCATCCCCTGTCTTCATGTCTACCCAAGTCCATCTTTGTTCCCTTCTGCCAGCACGTCACTCACACTGGCATTCATGAACCGGTCATTACCACTGCCTCTAGGCTTCACACATGTTCCGAGCCTTTGCCTCCCTTCATCTCCCCTTCTGTCCTGTGTCCTGACCAGCATTGTGCTCACCATCACAGACGATGAGCAGGACATATAGCTCATCCCTTGGTGTAAATATATCAAGTAAAATACTAAAATTATCGTAAAAATGAGTAGAACGTGAATATGGGGCTCCTGTCACCGCACAATGTTGCCATAATTTATGATGATCATGGCAACACTTGAACTTCGCCAGTCACACCCCAAAATTAAATTGTAAAAACATCCTAAAACATATGACCTTGCAGGCCTTGTCACTGTTGGATGTTGTTGTCCAGTACCACACCTATGCTTTACCATTCACACCCCACCAAGTTTTTTGAAAACATTTTACTGTAATAATTAAGTACATTTAGTGATCTCCCATCAGCCATTACTAGAGTTTGAGAGGACTGGGACCTTTTTACTAGCCTTCTTCCTCCCATTCACTCCATTCTTTTCTGGACTTTTCAAATTTGCAGCAGCCTTCTTGGGAGTGGGTCTCTTCTTGGCCACAGGCTTCTTTTTTGTTGCAACCTCTACTCCAGTAGTCTCCAATGTCCCTCCATCTTCAATCACAGCATCATTTGACCCTCACCCGGTGGCACCTGCATTCTCCTTCTCATTTGTTCTGGTAACACTGGCAGCTTTCTTTTTGGGCAGAGCCTCTTCCTCCTCATCACTCTCAGTCTCATCCAATGAACTGTCTTGCTCAGCCATGGTGGCTTGGCATTTGCATTTGCAAGGCACTGCCTTCAGCTCCACCACTTCCCAAGTAGCTTTCTGTTGGTCCCAGTTCTCTTGGGAAAGGTTGACTCACTGGCATTGTTGTTCATCATCGTCACTCGTTAGGGCGGCAAAGAGGCGATGAAGAGCATGGAGTGAGCCAATTTCTGAGGCATTGACAAAGGGTACATCAGCTGGCAAGTTTTTTAACTCAACCCCATGCTGAACCATGTTCATCTTCTCATAGCGGTCAAAGTGCATAATAGCTTTGAGGTCCCCTGTTATGGCCACTTCAGAAGTCTTGTTTCCTGAGGGTTTCTTGAAGATTTTGAGGTGATAATTTTACAATTTTTAAAGGATTTCCTGAAGTCAAAAAACTCTGATAAAACATTAAATTTTCATCCAATTTCCTGAACTGGGAAATTTTGAAGAAATGTGGAATATCCTTAGGATTTCCAGTAGATTTCCAAAGTCAGGAAACTTTTGCATGTCTCCAGTGGTAGTGTCAAGGGCAGTGGCTAGGGCTGCCTGACATGTGTCGGCAGGGAGTGCTATGATGCACTTGTCTTTAGTTGCAATATATAATTATCATGAAAGACACACATACCTTGAAGATCTGCCTGATGAATATCATTGTCAAGTTAGTGCTGCTGAGGCAAATTGGCATTTGAAACCCACTTGAGGCCCATGGGGTGGTGCGGTCTACCTTCCCAAGATCCAAGAGAGATTGATTCCGACGGCCAAGCCTATTAACAACGATCCCCCAACTTGCCCCTATGGAAATCCATCAAGCTGTGAAGCCTCTTCCACGAACCATATGAGATGAAAGTACTGGAAGGATATGAGCGCCTGTGGCTAAGTCATGTGACTACCACTAAGGAAGCCTGCACTCAGTCATGATGTCATCCCATGGAAGCTTTGGCACTCAATGACGCATGAGTTAACCAAAGTCTCGCAGACTTTGGCTAACTCATGTGTCATGCCGATGCGGCAAAACAGCCAGCCTCTTAGCCAGTGGGGGTTATGTTTATTTTTACAAAATCATGGTTCACCTGTCCTGTCTGGTTATATGAAATTTCACAATGCCCATGAAGGCCCATGGCACAGCCTCTGGTTTCCAGGATGTTCTTTACATTTTACTGTATAATGTTTGAGTGTCGCCATCATTGTCATCAATCATGGTGACATTGCATGGTGACAGGACCTTAATATTCACATTCTACTCATTTTTACAATAAATTTAGTATTTTACTTGATATATTTATACCAAGGGATGAGCTATATGTCCTTCTCATTGTCCGTGACAGTGAGCGCAATGCTGGTCAGGACACAGGACAGAGGGAGCTCAGCCTCCAGACTCCAGATGTGATGGTGAACAGGTGCTGGCAGCCTAGATGCTAGCTTACATGAATGTTGAGGAGGCCCGAAAGGGTATGACTATTATTTTGCCTCTATTCCGTGGTAAGATAGAGGACGCTCTAATAGGGCACCCTTATATAATCTACTTTAGCCCAATATTTTGAGCTCAATAGACGTTCACACAGTGACTTTTTCACCACTTTGCCTCCCACAATCCATGCCACTAACCTCTAGAAATGAGTCCCAGGAAACAGAATATTATTTGAATAAAAATTGAGCTGTATATAGACAAAAAAACTTGAATTTTACAAATGTGCAGGAAATCACTTGTATGATACAAGGACATGCTCAGAAAATTTTGGGGCAAGAATGACGAAGGACATTTGGCCGCTTATTTAATCAATCACGTGACCTCAGTTGAGCGTCAAAATTGAAGAGAAGCTGGCCAAACCAACCATGTCTCTATACCTAGAGCATCCAGCATGGGCTGGAAGTCTAAAGTGTGATTAGTATGCCTCAAAAACCTGAGAAAAGGTGCCCCGAATGACTTTTATCCAAAATTTCATTGTGAGCTCAACTTTATTGAGCAATACTGGGGTGCAGTCAAATTCCGATACAGGTCAAGTGCACAAACAACAGATATGGATGCCATGGAGCACAATGTGATTTCTTGCCTTGACACTATCCCATTGATGCAAATTCAGTGGTCAGTGGTTTCCAAGTCCATCGTCTGAATATGGATTACACATTTATTTTTTATTTTTATTTTCTTTTGGAGTAGCTATGCAAATCAATCTGCAAGATTCATCTCAGCATACTCACAAGGCCTTTCTGGCTCAATGGCTGTCTGGGAAAACCAAAACCGGAGGTATCATGGACACCAGACTTTACCCCCTTGGATGGCTGGGAAAGCAAAGGCTGCCTATGCATAGCACTTCATTATTGATCTGGAGGTACTTAATACATTACAATACATAGACTATGAGTGGGGAGGCATCCTCGATGTGAAATCTGATGAGTAGGTTCTTTTTCAAACTTGACTTCAGGATTTTGGCCACTTTTTAGGAGGATTAGGGTTAGAGATTACATAATGGTGCCCTATTAAAGCGTCCTCTATCTTATTTACCGCGGTATAGACCCTTTATGACTAAAGGGCTAGTTAGGACCCCACCACATAAGTATGTGCCCTAAGTTGCTTTCAAACTCAGGAGGATCAGGTGAGAGGGGTATGCCTAATGCTCTGTAAGAGCAAGGATATCACCAGCAATGTGGTTATATCTGATTGAACAGCTAAGTAAGAATAACGGTAAGGCCGACTTACGTGGCAACGCCTGCTACCAGCATTAAGTGCAGAATTACACTGAGGCCAGCACCGGCTGTTTTCCACAGAGAGTGGGTGTGATGTTATTTGATTTGTGTTCTGATCAAGTGACTATCGGTTTGAGTATTCCTCAAACAATTGTATGCAATAGTAACATTATGGCTTTTAACGTGACATTAAAAGGGAAGTAGCTAGCGTAGCGGTAAAGGTATAGCAAGTATTTATACTTATACCGAAAGGGATGAACCTAAAAAAAGAAGGTAGCTAGAGTGAGTGATACTTAAAGGGATGGTTTCAAAGTGTCACTAAGTTAAGCAACATTTTACACTGATGGTTCTACCACCATTTTTGTAATTAGTCACATATTAAATGATACAGCAAGGACTCACGGCATTGCATTCTATGTCAGTGGAGCCAGCCCAAAGGGCTGTGTCCCCTTGGATGGTGCTATTGACCTTTGTCTTCTTGTTGCTTCAAGGGGTGACGGGTTGGGAAATGGCAGGCTATCAAGTACTCATACGAAAAAAGCCAGTGTGTGATTAAAAGAAGAGTGATTGGTCATACAGAGGGACATGTCTGAATCCGCCGGTAAAAAGCACTTCACGTTTAGAACATGGTCAAGATAGATTCTGCAGGTGTATGAAAATTGCGGTCACCAAAAAACAATTCCATGGCAA
Organism: Gautieria morchelliformis; assembly: GCA_015179125.1. Classification (NCBI taxonomy): domain Eukaryota; kingdom Fungi; phylum Basidiomycota; class Agaricomycetes; order Gomphales; family Gomphaceae; genus Gautieria; species Gautieria morchelliformis. The sequence goes on along the minus strand of WHVA01000169.1, from coordinate 3,182 downwards.
GAAAGGTCAGCTTGAACACCCGGCAATAACCAAAAAAAAAGGGACAAAATGTGGTGAAGGAGGGAGTCTATACAAGATATAGTGTGCGCAATGGAGTTCAAAGGGGTTTGGGGGTTGTCATTTGTGCAGACTGCACACATGAGGAGGCTACTGACAACGATTAAGAGCAAGGATGGACGAAAAGAAAAAGGTAATGTACAGGAAGCTACCATTTTCAGGAGAAGTGGCATTCATAGGCATAAGACATAAAATAAAGCAAGTACAGTGTGTGCTCGGTTTTCATTGCTCTATTCTACATGAAGCGATGAAAAAATGAAGACAGTAGGAGTTACATAAACAAGAATTGTCAGCACTGTGAAAAAGTTTGAAGTTGTTTCGTGGGAGAAAAGACGAATTACTTGGAGAAAAACGAAATTTTGGCAGGGGGCCTATGTAAATAACCTGTGTATCTACATGTACATTAGTTATTACATAATCCCAGTGGGCCCCTTAGGGACCCACTGTATAGTTTATGCGTGGGAACTGGCTAGCGGTCCCCATCGCATCTTACCCTTACACTGTCACTACGTAGCATCAGAATACCACACATTGGTCAAGTTCTGTCGTGCTCTTGTGACCTGAGGCTTAAGATAGATATCTTTACACCTTTTTGAACTATCCTGCGGTTGATCACCACGTGACCAACCGATAGTGGATTCGAAGCAATCTTGAAAAAGATCGCTGCGTCGACGACTAAACATCGTTGAGACCCTCCAGTAGACCTTCTACTGTCGGCTGCGAGCATGATGATTCCACACAGTCGAAGACGGACACGAGCGACGAGCTTGAGGTCCACACCCCAGGCGCAGCCCAGTGACACGACGGCTGACGCTATCCTGGACCAAGAGAACAGGACGATAGAAGACGGAGAGATCGTAGATCTCACCGCCCTCGTCCCTCAGTAGAGGACGAGGAAAACCCCGACCACGTCTCGTCGAGCATGGCCAAAGAAGAGACGATGCCGAGCAACGAGCCGGCACCGCCCCCCCATCTCCCTCTGCCCATGGACAAAGGAGAGGGCAGAGAAGTCTCGCCGTCGTCAGACGGTAGAGCAACAACGTCGAGACGGGCACAAAGCCACGACTCAAACCGACGCTCACGAAGTAGAGCGACGACGATCGTCCCTGAAGGAGGACGACGGCAGAAGAGACGAGCCCCAGACGATGGTCAGGACTCGGAATACTCAAGCTCTAGTCGCAAGAGCTCGAGGGCTCACGCCATCGACCACGAGATGGCAGAGGCCCTGAACAAACAGGTGCAGGCTGCGCTTCACCGAAGTACGCTGACGCGCCACAAGCATGATCAGCTGGCATCGCAGCTTGACAACGCCACCGCCGCCCTAATGGCAATCGGCAAGGAACTCCACCAGGCGGAGGAGGTCAGGCTGCAAGATGCAGCCACGCTGGAGGACATCCAGAAAGCACTCCGCCCATGCGGGGAACGCGACGCAACTCGTCCGAGCTCGTGACAGTCCGCAGCTAACGAACGCAGTCGCGACGCGCGCCGAAAGGAGCGAGACAAACAGCGAATGCCGCCGCCAGCCATCCCGGTTGAACAGGACGTAAGGTTTGGGAATGAACCTCAGGAGCAACCGGCTGCCCCAACGGAGAGCCGTAAAACGATCCAACAGATCGTTAGGGATCAGGTCGCCTCAGAGCCTGACTCTGAAACGACGACTGAGAGCTTAGAACTCGAAGTCGCACACTGGCAGCGTAAAGAAGCCGCAGCCATGCGCCGCCACACACGGGCACTCGAGCTACTAGCAAAGAACGCCGAAGAGACGGTGGCCCACAGCCACACCACTCAGCTGCCCGACGAGCAGCTCACGCAAGCCATACAGGACGCACGGCAAGCGCATGCGGCCTACAACAGCAGGCTACGGATCCGCAACGCGGGACTGACCGGGGACACCAGGCAAAAAACACCCCCGGAACCGAGAGCACAAAATGCTCCCGATCCCGAGCCTGATCCAGGCCCGGGGCCCATCAGGGCATATAACAGCCTGCCCCGCGCGGCGTCAGAACCGTGCGAGCGATCCATGGCCCCAACGGAAGGCCAGGGAATCCCTGACCAGGCCGACGTCGTACCAATAGAGCCGTACGACGGGATCATACGGATGATCTGCGTGGCGTTAGCAGACGCCGCGGACACAGACCCGGAGAAGTCTGTGCTAGCGAAGGCCGGCGTAAAGTTGGCCCACCCCGAGCCATATGCAGGGGGATCGGACCTCGAAGAGTTTGAAATCTTCGTGGCAGCCATCCTACGATGGCTAAAATGAACTGCCTCCTAGGGCCCACCAGCATTGACACGCAGGTCGGCTATGTGGGCACTCGCCTCACCGGTGAAGCCCAGGAATGGTTCCTTCGAAACGTTGAACACTTCGATCACCAGGTCCGCAGCTGGACGCTGGAATCTGTGATGCAAGGCCTTCAAAAGAGGTTCCTGCACACACTGATGTACCATCACACATCGAATAAATTCGACGCGGTCACGCAAGGCATGAAAACCATTCAGGAGATGCTGAACGAGCTCACGAAGTACGCGGCACGTATGATACAGCCGCCAGACGAGTACACGTTCCGGAGATGGTTTGTATCGGCGCTACGCGAAACGCTGCGCAACGAGGTCCTCAAAAAGGGCTATAATGCCGAGAGCAGCTCCATAGAGCAACTCTTCAAGATGGCCCGGATGATCGAGGAGGCATCCCGATACAACATGGGGATGCGCCACGCAGAAAGCGCAGCCAGCAACGGCAAGCGCCGCCCGGCTCACAGGGAGCAAGCCGTTGACACAATGGGCCTGACCAGGCCCAGCCTGTTCGCAAGAAGCGGAACAGGTCAATGGCTACCGCCCTCAGCCCAGCACAAGCTGGACGCCCGCCTGAAGCTAAACAGCCTCAAGCGTCAGGGTCGTCCCCGCGACCTGCCCCACCGACGAAAACGTCGGGCAGGCCCAACGACAGGCCCAGCGGCAGCCAAAGCAATGCCACATGCTTGAATGCAGCCAACCTGGCCACAAGAAGGCAGAATGCCCCCGGCTTAGGTCCGGTATAAGGACAGTGGCTGTGAGGCACGACGGTGAAGCGAGGATCGGAGACGGATCCCGATCAAAACTCTCTTCAACAGATTGATGAAGAGGGGGAG